>JAASFW010000210.1:0-29858 GCA_023334005.1 Globisporangium orthogonon | reverse complement strand
CGCAGAGGCGGTAGCCGAGACGGCGACGAGCGCGACAAGGGCGAGGAAGTGCAGGACGCGGACCATCTTGCTGGGGTTCTTGGGGAGGAGGAAGGACGCTTGGGTTGTGTGTGTGCGGCGAGTGGAAGAATCGCGAATGACAATCCCTCGAGTGAAGGAGAGCTGGACTTGGGTGCCTGGCTTGCTTGAACGAGGACGAGGAAAACCACGCTAATGCTAATGCTAACGCGTGCCATGAAAGTGACGAACAGAATGGCTTGGCCTCGCATTTGGGCACCTTGTCTGCACCTTGTGGACACACAAGTCAACAAGCTCCCAAATGAAGACATCCTGATGAATGACTACCAGATATTCTTAATCGACGCAGTTGTCATAATGCATTGACGTATAGGATCACCACATGTCTCACGCACGATCGCACTTCACCATTAATAGACCTGATTCGGTTTAGGAGCTCCTAAAGTACGGGAGCAAATTTCAAAAAACGAAATGCTGAAATGCTGACATTTTCAAAAAAGTAGCGAAATCCAGGTCAACTGTCCTACCACACTCTACCTAATGTTTCTGTCTGACGAAGAGATAAGGAAATATATCCCGAAATCCGAGAATACCCAGCTAAATCCGAGAATCCGCAGATCTATAAGGTCACCACATGTCCCACGCACAATCGCACTTCACCATAAATAAATCTGATACCGCCAAAAAGTTCTGATCCCAAGCCATTTTGTGCGGGAGGGTCTCGCCAGTCTCTTTTGCCTAAAGTTTACAGAAAGACCTTGTCCAGCATAAGAAGATCGAGCCTACATAAAAAAAATGCATCTCGAGCCAAACGCGGTGGCGCTGAGAGAGGGAGAGCGTCGAGTAAATATCCACATAAACTCAAAGGAGCGTAAGATTGCATATATTGCCCAGATATCGTCGTTGATGCACGTTGGTGCCATCAGAATCCAATCGCTTTTTTGCCAATGTACATTTCATTTTGGCATTACGACTTTCACACTCGTCTAAATATATTACCATACAGCTAAATACAGTACGAAAGTACTATAATTTACCAACATTGCACGGTTGCTATTTTAGCATCATCGTAGTTTACTATCGTACATAATATACATGATGACATTTTGAAGTTTTCATTTTAACTCGCCTAAATTTCAGAACACCAAGACAGAGGCACTACACACATGAGGCCCGTAAAGCCAGAGATTCGTCAGAAGCTCGCCATGTCGGCCAGCCTCACGTCGCTCGGCGACGGTATCGCTGCGGAGGTCACCGACGTGCTGCATCCAATGGACATGCTCGATGCACTGCAGAAGACGCATCGCACGGTTTCTTCGCGACGGCATCCAATAAACTGATTTTACGATTTTTCGAATCTGTCCAAAATCCAGTTAATCCTACACTGCTTCCAGTACCTTGTATGACGCTAGCGTACTGTACAGCGTGACAAAATCAAAGATTTCATGAAAAGCTACTTCCTGCATTTCTTCACTACAGCGTTAGCTTTCGTGTCCATTTTGTCAGACAACCTGAAGGACCACCACACACATGAGCTCCGCTGCTGCTTCGGCTGCTGCTGGAGCTCCGCTCAATGACTTGGAGGAGAAGGACACCTTCGAGGAAATGGACACCTTCGAGGAGGAGGAAGAGGACACAACTTGCTTCGCGAGCTGCAAGTTCCAGCGCTCCAACTGCGTCCACCCGCTCTTTCGACGCGAGTACATGCGGTGCGTCCGCTGCTGATATGTGCAGCAGGAGGTCCAAAGTCACTCTCTAACTATCTAGTGGACACGTGAATGGCTGGACAGGAGCAACCGCAAGCGTAAGACCAAGGTGCGACTTGCTACAGAACGAAGTAGGTGCGAATCCTACTGACTCGGAGGGTCATGTTGAGCAGATCCTGCGATGCTTTCCGCACTGCTGCCCGGCGCACTTCCCGCGCTGCTACTGCGGCTGCGCGCTGCACGTCCTCGTGACGTTCAAGGACGCCGCGTCGCTCTACGACGAGGAGATCGTCGTGTGCGCGCGCTTCGAGCCGGCGACGGCCGCAGTGGAAGGCGATCGCGCGCCGCTGCGGAAGCTGGCGCGCGGCGAGGACGTGATGCTCCCGCTTGAGGTGCTCCAACCGGCAGCGCCCCAAGACAGCATCGAGTCACCCTGGGTGCGCGCATACAAGGAGAGCGCCAGCAAGCAGCAGAGTTTACCGGACGTGAGTGGCGCTGTGCCTCCTCCTTGGATAAGAGGCTAGAGAGAGAGAGAGAGAGGCTAACAGACGACACTCGGCACTGTGTAGAGATCGGCGCTGTACGTCCTAAACAATCACCGCTTCCCCAAGTGGTACTACGGCTACGAGAGCGGCGCGACAAAGAGTCAGCGCGAGAGGAAGCACCACCTGCGCGTGTACGTGTTGCGTCTGGGGCAGCCTTGCGGCGCCGGCACACGGCTCGCAACGGTGCTGGCGCGGCACGCGTCGCCCAGCTTTACGATTGTGTCGTACCGGCGCGCGGGCGCGGCGAATCGCGCGAAGAAGAGTTCTACAATCTACGACGACGAGACGAGCAGCAGCGGACGACGAGAGCGGCGGCGACGGCAGCGCGGCAGCAGCTCGAGCTCGGACACGGACAGCAGCGAGGGGGAAGAAAGCGCGACAGCCTTGGAACGGAAGCTGTCACAGCTCGAATGGGGAGAGCATCGGTCGATGCCGCGACAAGCAGGCTCCCAGGGATCGGATGTCGACACACTGAACCGCAACTCACATAATCGCTGCGACCTGGAGCACGAGTCTCATCACAGCGCAGAGGGGATCCTTCTCGGACTCCGATACAGCGACCACACGCACGACGCGGTGTCGAGCGCAGTATCCCCCGAGTATCCGTGTTCGCGACGACAGCACAGACCACAGACACAGTCTTCGGGTGACTCCCGAGCGCATCGAATAATCGACGAGAAGCTCTTCTGGCGCCAGTCGGGACGTGCTCAGACGCTTCAGCACGCACGGGAGCTCGCGGTGCTGCAGTACTTCATCACGCACGTGTCGATGGACGAGCTGTGGGGTCCTGTCTTGAACCTGGAGAAGCGTCTCTGGCGGTTCTGGATCGAGCCGCTGCACAATGAGACGCGCAACACGCAGTCACGGGAGCTGATGCAGAGGTTCTGCCTTCCCATTATCGGGACGCACGACCCGCGTCAGATCTCCCATGACCGCGACGAGTTGAGTATGTTCAGCGTGCACCCAGTGCTGGGACTGTGTGCGGAGGTGGCGGTGGAGTTTGTGACATCGCGTGAGCTCCAAGATCTGCTGCGGATAGCATTGCAGTCGACCGACGAAGAAGAGAAGCGAGGCGGTCATATCGCCAATGTTGCTGACGAATCATCAAACACAGAAGCACCAGGCGAATCAGCTGCAGAAACGAAAGCGACCAGGGAAACGGCAGCAGACAGCACTGAATCTGCAACAACAAGCGATCACTTGAGAAAGAGCGTGACGCGGGAGCGGTTCGCTGCTCTGGTGGACGGCGTCCATGCGCACTTGAACGCACTTCTTACTCGCAGCAGACGGATGACGATAGGCGCTCTTGTGGACGACTTGATGACGCTCGTGTACCAGAGCCAGCGACTGCGGTGGCTGCAGCCTGTGATGCGCGAGGTCCTTGGCATGGAAGTTCCAGATCGGGTAGCCTTTGGAGCCTTCTGCGCACAAAGGAGAGAGGCGGGCATAGCTCAGCGCTTGAGTCCTGCGACTCGGACGCGCATGTTGGGCATGGAGATCCGCAGCGGTGCCAGGAAGCCTCCCGGTCGATGGAGTCGCCGCTGGCTGCTGGACGCTCGCCTGCTGCGATTCGTTTCGAGCAGTTCCTCGGATCCTCAAAGGCATCGGCAGCAGCAGTGGCAACAGCGTGGAGATCCGATGAACTCCCACGCTTTTCGATTTGTTCGGGGGATACCTGGTACCACCGCGTTGTCGGCATGGGAGCTCCTGTCGACTGTGCAACAGTTCGGAGCTGTGGATTTGGAAGTAGACATGTCGGCGTCACTCCGCATGCGCTCGGCATTGCGCGGCGCCGTGTTGGTGAACGAAGACAACGATCATGAGAGCTATTCGCAGCCGATGCACTTGCGGCTGGACGGCAAGTACCGGGTCTTCCGGACGTTCCCAAGTGGCATGTCGACAATGGCGGTGACAAGAGATGGGTGGGTGTTTGGAGACTACTTCGGCCACCTCGAGAGTGCCGTGTCGATCAAGGTGTGGGCATTTGCGTATCAAAGTGAGAATGGTGGAGGCGGTGAGGATGATGGTGGCTTCGACGAGCAGCTATACGGAGGCGAGATGACTTATGGCGATACTGGTGCCCCCACCTTCGTGCGGTGCATCGCAGTGCACATGAGACTGCAGCCGCCACCAGCTTCCTCAACACTTCACCTGAACAGCGGCGAGAATGAAGGCGAAGCCGATCGGCTCGTTGTGTCGGTGAAGGTGGACGATGCGGTAGTCTCAGGACCGAGAGACGTTGGACTCGAGAGCGGCCCTGGCGTGCGCGGGGGCGAAGTGGTGCCGGACTTGCGGTTCCTGTCAGGTACCGAGCGACACGAGCTCTGGAAGACGCTTCATTGGCGTACGAGCAGCGAGTTCGAGGTCGAGTACCAGCACATTTCGCCCTAGTCGGCGTACAGCGTGTGGTCGTACTAGCAGGAAGATTGAGTCGTGAAAAGTCAGTGGCAGTGGTACATAGTGTGGGAGATCTGTGCTGTGGATGTGGCTCGCGGATCGAGCTCGAGCGTATGAAGCGGGAGAATGTTTAGTGCGTTGCGACGTTGAGCTGGTCATTCAACGTCTGCTCCTGCCTTTGTGTCTGTCAGTACTTAAGCTTTGTAGGTGCTCTGTTCACCACAAGCAGGTGGCGATGCGGAAGGATCTTCGAGCGCGCCACATGGGCACACAATGAGCGATCGTGCCGAAGCACTCGCTGGTTGCTCACTGCAAGCTGCCGTGCACACTTTTGCGCCTGAGCCCATATTGATGATGGAGCACCAAGAGCGACTGCTATCAACTTGCTGTATCGACTCGACTCTGAGACCGGCCACGCTTCGTTGCTGCCAGATGGTCAACCTCCTTGGTGGCGACTCCCTTGTCATCGACACCGAAAACAGCGAACTGAATGGTTGAGACCTCCCGCGCCGAACATTCCCTCTGCACATTCGCATGAACTGGCCGGAATGTGAGCATGATGATACAAACTGCACGCTAAGCCAGAGGCGGGGAGTGCCGTTGGAAAGAAGAGAGGAACGAGAGCCGAGAGACTACAGATACCATCTACTCTGCTCTCACTTCCAAATCGGCGCTCTTCAGCTCACAACTGAAGGCAACTCTCGCACTGACGATGTTCGGCTCCAAGAACTGCGCGCTCGCCTTCCTCGCGACACTCGCGCTCACGGCCTCGACCGTCGAGTCGCACGGCAACCTCGCGCTACCAGCGCCGACCTTCAACGGTTACGGAGGCGGCTTCAGCGCTGTCGTCGAGTCCTCGGTGCTCACGGAGCCGAGCGGCATGCACTTCAACTGGGGTCCCGACACGAACGCCGAGGCGTTCGACACGGCGTTCAAGACCACCGGGCTGTCGCTTAAAGAGTTCATCCTCAAGAACCAGGACACGTCCCAGGCGTCCGGCACGCCGCTGAGCGCCGAGTGCGGGTACTCGAACCCGAACGGCACGCCGCAGCCGCTGCCGGCGCAGATTCAGTGGGCGGGCGGCAACTTCATTCACCCGGGACCGTGCGAGGCTTGGTGTGACGACGAAATCGTCGTGCCGTACACCGCCAACTGCTGGAAGACCTACTCGACCGGCCTCATCCCGTACTCTAAGGACAAGTGTGCGGGCAAGAAGCAATTCACGTTCTACTGGCTCGCGGTGCACAGCCCGCCATGGCAGGTGTACAGTAAGTGGACGATCAGCTCTCTCACTCTGCTCGCGCGTGTGTATGTGTGAGTGGATGTGGCTACCCGAACGCTGCCACTAATTCGTGTCTTCTCTTCGTGTGCCTCCTTCCTCCCCTACAGTCAACTGCGTGCCTCTCAGTGGTGCGAGCTCCTCGAGCAGCGGTGCGAGCACCACACCGGCAGCGTCGACGAAGACTCCGACCACGACAACGACGAAGACTCCGACCGCGACAACGACGAAGACTCCGAGCGCGACAACGAAGACTCCGAGCGCGACCTCATCGCCGGTGGCCTCCGACGCGACGCCTGCTCCCACGAACGCGCCAAGCAACAGCAGTACCGGCTCGGGTAAGAAGTGCAAGCGAAAGCTTCGCAAGTAGATGTATTGCGACGGATGAAGTGGTGCACAAGAACTCGCAACTTCACGGATCGATCTGTCAAGAGTGCGGGCCTCGCTTTGCTGCAGCGATATCGTGTTGCGTACGAATACCAACCAAATGATTGTTCCTCTGCTCGACGAAAGACGCCTCCTATCTATCTATCTATCTATCTATCTATCTATCTTCCATTCAGGTGTCGAGTCGAGCTTCGACTTGCACCATGCGGCGTCGATCAGATTTGATCAATACAGGCACGGCGATGAGCGGTGCCACGAGTGTTGCAAGGCAGCTTCAGAGCTATTACTCGTGCCGCCCGCGCTTCCAGTGCTACTGAGGATGTACATCCGATTACTCTGTCCCTCGCAGCGCTGGCAGCCAAATCGCTCAAGGGTATCCTTCTTCATCGAGTGTCAGAGCGCGAAGATCGTGACCGACACCGCGAGCCTAACACACCTGCCAGTCCACCTCGAGTTCGTCAGTGACGACCGGAAGTCTGTTCTATACACCCTGTGCTAACTCTACTGGGACTTCGTTACGAGCCCAGCAACCTCCTCGCCCACACCTCGGATCACGAGTAAGAAGATGCTATCCTTATAGCAGCAACCATGTCTACACCGAGATGACAAGCACATTGACCACCAGATCGCACCGAAACATCGACAGAGTACCGAAACCCGGCACCCGAGTTTCTGGATGCTGAAATGTATGTGCAGTTTCAGGCAAATAAACACCAAATGTTGTTCCTTTCTCTGACTCACTGCGCTTCACACGAATTGATTCGAATTTGGCTGGGAGAGCTTGATAATTAGCGTTGGACATTTGTGTGAGGTCTAGAGGATGAAATGTGGTGATATGCCACCGCCAACGTTGAACGGCGCAGCGAGACGAACTTGGACGTGCAGAGACTTCCAAGCAGCCTTGCGCTCCGACGATCATCTCCAGTACTCTCTCTATCGATCCTCGCATTGGAACTGGAACAAACAAGCATAGGGCAACCCCCCGGACATGCTCGAGCAGCCGTGTGAAACTCGCGCTGAAGTCAAGCTTCGGTGCGGAGTGACTCTACACGAAAACGTGTTGCGCGTATCGAGCCCGATCTCTGTCTCATTGGGCAGGATCGGCTTGCCTTTATCTTCCGCGAACGCTAGCTGGTCCTTCACGACCTCGCTCACCATCGTCTTGGTTGAGATCATGACCGCGAAACTTGCGCACCTGAGAATCGCTTCTTTCGCCTCCCCCGACGATGTTACTGACTTTCTTTCCTGAAAGACAGATGACTTTAGCACTCGTGCAATGTTCATGTACAAGTTGCTCTACAATGCCAGCTGTTTGGAGCACACGCAACTGTTTACTGGTCTACCTCGCCGTCCGTTGTAAACCTCCTTTACCTCGTCCCGATGTCGCCTCCCTCCGCAGCTGCTCACTCTCGAACCTGACTCGAGCCACGCACCCGACCTCCCAGGACAAGAGACAGCGATGCTGAGCCCCAGGACCTGCGTGCTCGCCGCCACGGCGCTCGTGCTCGCGGCGTCAACCACTGACGCCCACGGCACGCTGACGCTGCCGGCGCCAACGTTCAAGGGTTACGGCGGTGGTGTGGCATCCACGATCGACGTGGCACTGCTGCCCGTGCCCGCGGACATGTCGTACAGCGCCGGTCCGGACACGAACGCCGAGGCGTTCGACACGGCGTTCAAGACCACCGGGCTGTCGCTTAAAGAGTTCATCCTCAAGAACCAGGACGTGAGCGGCGCCACGTCGCCGAGCCTCAGCGCCGAGTGCGGCTTCTCCGACCCGAGCGGCACGCCGCAGCCGCTGCCGGACAAGCTCCAGTGGGGCACGAGCTTCATCCACCCGGGACCGTGCGAGGCTTGGTGTGACGACGAAATCGTCGTGCCGTACACCGCCAACTGCTGGAAGACGTTCCCGGACGGCACCGTGCCGTACTCCAAGGCCAAGTGTGCGGGCAAGAAGCGCCTCACGTTCTACTGGCTCGCGGTGCACAGCCCGCCATGGCAGGTGTACAGTAAGTGGACGATCAGCTCTCTCATTCGCTCTCTTTCTCTCCGATCTGCTGCGGTTGATACAGTTGGCTGACGCAAAGTGTGTGCTTTTCTCCTCGACAGTCAACTGCGTGCCCCTCAGCGGAGCGAGCAGCGGCGGCTCATCTGGCTCGACACCGGCAGTCACTCCCAAGCCGGCTGCGACGTCGGCCAAGCCGGCTGCGACGACCAAGCCGGCTGCGACGTCGGCCAAGCCGGCTGCGACGACCAAGCCGGTAGCGACCACCAAAGCGCCAGCCGCAACCACGAAGGCGCCGAGCAAGAACTGCAAGCGCAAACTCAAGAAGGTGGTCGCGTAGACGAGCTCTTTGTGCTGTCTGTGTGTTTCTTCGTCGCACTTCCTCCTCCGCCCAAGATCTTGTTGAATCAACCACCACTGTGCACATTCTTGCTCTTTCTTCATCTCGATGACGTTCTAGCGACTTGTCTAGGTAGAATAGGTAGCAGGATCTGCCATGGAATTACCCTTCAGGTCGACAACTACTAGATCTAACAGCTCCCTGACACTGCGACTGACGGCTCTCCCATACACCAGGCTAGACTCCGGCTGAGGGGTACGCTCGCTCGCATCGATCCCTTTACGCGCTGGTGGTTGGTCTGGAAACTGCCGTTATCCTCGCGCGTGCACGAATGCAGGTTACACCTTGTCTTTCGACGTGGAGGAGGCACAGCTGACGCCGAAAGTCGGAGGCCGCGCTCTCCTCCCGACTCTGCGTCTAGATATCCCGAAGATGTGGCGTGATGATCGAGGAGGGTGGTTGAGTGCAATCAGGAGTGTTGGACTTCAGCACATGTATATCCATGAAACAATGCGACGATGCTCGCGATCTTCACACTGCCGCTCCTCGAAGACCTTGGTCTCCTGGATGAGGGGACTCGAGTCTTGGAGGACGCGCGACGGTGGCGGCGGTGCTTGGGATCTTGAACGGCGTAAGTGCGTGGAGGATGGGCTCCTCTGGAGAATGACGAGATGGAGAGAAGCACGATGCAGCCCACACGGTGCTTAAAACATGAAGCCCTCCTACCCTGAGAACTTCGATCACACATGCAGACTCCAACGACTTCATACTGGCGACTTCTCTCTTTGCATTCCTCGCTCCCACGTATTCCTTGCATCGTGTGTGATGACAACTGGAACCTGCGTCATCGATCCTGGTGTCCGAACGTTCGTGACGCTCTACTGGACGAGCGGTTTTGCGACGTCAATGGCTGACCCAGAAAACCGGCGCTTTCGCAAATGCTTGGCGATCGACAGGACGATCTCGTATCGGGCTCACTGTCAGCTCAACTGCGCGAGGTGTTGTCTCGCGCGCCTACTACTACACATGCGTCTTCGCGCTCTTCGCATGAGGAAGGACCTGCATCACAAACTTGCCAGCTGGATCGCTGCGAGGTACGACAAGGTTCTCCTCCCTTCACTCGACGAGTCAGATGACGAGGATGCAGAGACAAAGTGCGGCCGCAATCGTAGCCATTTCGATGAGTATCTCTCGCTTGCAGATTTGTTCTTTCGAGCATGGAGCGCCCTCGCTGCTAGCTACGAACAAGAACGGATAGCATCGCTTTCCATTTACTCTCCCACACTCATGTGGACCTGCCAGAATTTCGTGCACGTCTACACCTTCTTCACAAATGCTGCCGTGGCTCGAGGCGGGAGCGGAGAAACTCGATCGCGCCGTCGGCACTGCTTCGACCACTTGAGACTCCGTGTCGAGAGGTGCGTGCTCCGATGAAATCTCCGTCCGCCATCAGCACTTTGGCTGTGATGACGCGCACGTGTGAGAACGCCGAGAGCAACTGCGCGACCTCGCGCTCGTGACTGCACAACGTCACGACGCACACGTCCTCTTGCGGCACGTCCCGAGCGAGAACCTCCTGTTGGAAACACAGCAGAAGCGAACGATCAAGGCGTCAAGACGCCAGTCCATTCACACACACAACACGATTCTCGCCACCATACCTGCACGGCGGCGGCGAGCTCCTGGACAGAATGCCTCGAACACAACGCACTGAGAACAAGCACGTTGCTTTCGCGGATGCCACGCGGCAGTCGGACGATAGTCTTCCGCTTGTCGACTTTTCTCCCCGATGATGAAGTGCTGGACGACGTCAAGCTGCTTGAGAACGAAACGTATCCTGTCTCGCTCTGGGGCTCGAGTGATTGAAACTCACGCAGCAGCACTGCCGCGCTCTCCGTCACAGCTACAGCGCACACCGGTCGTGCTGTCGCGACTCCTGTATAGAAACTGGATTGCGCGATTGGTATCATCCCTGGTGACTCGCGCGAGCGCGATTCTGGAGCAGACAACACCGGGATTGAGATCTGGAAGATCTGCGTGGCGAAGGAGCTTAACGCATGCTCGAGCAGCAGTCGCGTGGTCCGCATGAGCGCGATGTGGAACGCTTGGGGGTCGGTCCGCTGGTCGATGAGACGGGCGAACAAGATCTCCGTACTGAGAGTGTCGAGCTGCGTCACGCGCTCCGCCATCCTCGAAGATTCAGTACCCCTAGTTTCGTCCTGCAGGCTTCGTAAGCTGCCGGGTGTCCTAGCGCTCGGCGAAGGGATCATCGCTGGTGACGTCGACGACGGCGACGACGACGCCGACGACAGTGACGACGACGGGGATGAAGCTGAAGCCGACGCCATAGCTCTGTTTGCGTACTGGAAGTGTGAATACTCTTGGCGGAATTGCTGGTCCGCCGCACTCTCCTTCTCCTCGACTTCCTCTTCTCTGCTCTGCTGCTGATCATGAAGCATACCCTCAGCCTCGCCTGCCTCCTGCTGCATTGCGATGTCCTTGCGGCTGCGGCGTTGCTTGAGGTTCGATATGGCGGCACGGCTCACCTGGTATTCCTTCGCGAGGTCGGCTTGTTTCTCGCCGTTCTCGATGCGACGCAGGATGTTGCGACGGTCGCTCTCGCGCAGGTACCGTGACATTCGTACTGGTCGCTGGTGGTGTGACGGCATCCGCGGAGCAGTGCTCGCGCTGCTCGCACCGCTGCTGCTTGTACCTCCACTCTTGAGTTTGTAGCTGGTGTGCATTCTCATTGCAGTGTCGCTGCCGGAGTTCCGACTGCGCCGCAACGACGCTGTTGGTGGTCTCTGCGACGATGAAAGTGTGGCAAACGCGCGCTCGGCGCCTGACGTGATACCGATGCTCTTGAACTCGTCAAGGTTCGGCGACGAGCCGTCGTGCATTTCCGCGTGATGATACACTGATCGAGTGGACCCGTGGTGGGCTTGCCGCCTACTACTGTTCACGTTCACAGCCGTGGCGTCAGTGTATGACCTGCGCGAACCGGCAACCAACTGCGAGTAGATCGTCGCCGCGTGGCGGTCGGGATGGTGGTGGTGCGAGAGCTGATTGTCGTGGCTGCTGAAAGATGCGTGGTGACTCGGGGGATTGTGGTCGCGTGGGGGCAATCGCCGCTGCTGGTGGAAGAGCGACGCGATCCCCGGCAGCGCCATTGGCAGCGGCGCAGCGAATGACAAGCCGCTCGCGCTTTCTTGCGCCGCCGCTTCCTCTGCTCGTCTCGCTTGCCCAGCCGACCGGTGCTCACGCGCCCCGCCGCTCTCACGTCCGAATCCGTGCATCGTCGTTCGCTCGCACTTGAAGCAGCAGCGGCGGCGGCGGTAGACGTGCGTGCGTATGTCAGCAGTGGTTCACCAGCAGGAGGGGAGCGTCACACGCGACTCGATTTCCGGTGCTCAAGTTGCTCGCTCCAGTGAGTCGGTGACTCGCACGTGCTCGTCGCCGCTGCTTTAAGGCTGCTGCTTAGCTGCTCGGTGAGCTCGTGAGCTTGTGGTATGCGAGTGTAGTTTGGGAGGCGGGCGTCAGTCGAGTGAGTCCCTGCGTGCGCGAATGGTTCGATCGGCGAGACAGACGAGGTGGAATTCGGAGCAGATTTGAGGAATATCAATGAGTGTGGAGGGCTCCGCTCGGTGGTCGGTCGCTTGCGCTCTGGCTGAGGTGGCTCGTTCGGTGTGTGTGGAGAAGCAAGCGAGCGCGGTGGTTCATCCTGGGACATTTGACGCTACAGATCCCTTGGGCGTACGTAGCGTGCAGTATCGCGCAGAGTGATTCGCGAGCAGATCAACCTGGCAAACGAGAGCCGCAAACAGCTTCGTGTCAGCCGGGCTGCGTTACACTCGCTCGGCTTACCCGCTTGGTTCACACAAGAACAGGGTGGTGATGATGAGAGCAAGAGCAAGAGCACGAGGGAGCAAACGATGGAGGGAGGGGATCCAAGGAGGGAACGAGTGTCGCTACGTAGCTTCGTGCAGACCGGTCGATCAGCCGACCAACTGGTCGCCGATCCGATCTGCCTATTGTCGACGATCATTTGTTGCTGCCGGTCCCCACCTCGTGGACGTGTTCTGTACTGGACTGCAGCGAAGCTCGACCTTGTGTCGCATGCACACTCACGCTATCAGCACTCGCAGACTAACGCGTGGCCAGCGAGAAGACACGACGGCTGCTGTTTGCACACACCCAGAGATGAGATGCCCCGAGTGTACGTAGCATTGTGTTCGTTGCATATCCGATTTGGAGGCGACTTGTACGAATGATTCGGAGGTGGACGGGAGACCTGCCTGCCTTCGTGCTGTTGGTGAGACTGCTGCTACGAGCCGAGTCGGTCGGCCGGTAGTAGGTACAGTAGCGACTCCGAGTCATAGGCGAAGGGAGCAGCGAGCGGAAAGTAACTCGGCAGTTGACAGAAAGCGAGGGCCAGGAGGACGATACGGCAACACGCTTCAAAGAACGGAGAGCTGGACGCGTCATCATCTCTATATCGTCGGCTGTCCTCCCGGCGTTCCAGTGTGTATCATCGAATCGCCCGCGCTTCCCTTCCCCATCCTGATCCGCGAGTCTCTGCGTGCGTGTGCGCGGATGGCTGTAATACGCAACGCTTGACGGACGGACCATCATGGAGGTGACACTCAGTCACTCGAGTGACGACGACCCACGCACGATTTTCTGGGTGTAAACAGTGCCAAAGTTGGCACATCTTGTTGCACTGGCGCACTCAGACGAGATCGAGATGCGAATCGTGCCTGCAGGCTCGGGAGCGCAGTTGGCCGCCGCGACGACGGCGATGATATGCAACTCGGCGTGATACTACGAGCTACGATCTCAAGCGCCGCTGCCGATGGTGGACCTCTCGCGCACGATCCGATCTCGCTTCCTGATCCGAGTCGCGGCGAAGCGCATGCGGTGAACGTCTCGAAAGTAACGGGTCCTGAGCACCACGTCCGCAATGCACTCCTCGCGTACTTCGCGATCATCCTCACGCTAGCGCATATCGGACGCGCGACCGCCCCCGTGTGCATTTTTGCGTGACTCCTGTCGGTCGTCGTTGCGACCGCCATGCTGCGCTACGAGGTGCTACTCACCTACTGCTCAGTTTGTGTAGCGCACTACCAGCGGAAGCTCCTCACCAAGCTCTGCGGGACGTTCAAGGTTCGATCCCTCACCTTCCACCTACTCGTCGTCCACGTCGGCGTGTGCGTGGCCTTCGTGTCAGATCGAGTTGGCCAAGACAGCGTCAACGTGTTGGTCTCCTGGCTCTGGTTCGTCTGGCTGCTGTGCCTCGACGCATTGCCACCTGTGAAGCGCGAAGCTCGGGGCTCGACAGAACTTCGTCCTCGTCGCGACACGGTCGCTCCTCGCAGTGATCGGTGTGCTTGTGCTCCTCAGCGTTTGCAGACACCGAGCCCGCGACCTGGTGCTGTGGGAAGGTCACATCACAGGTGGGGCTGCCGCGCCCCGCCTTGCGCCAATCTTCCTCAACAGCCTCCCGACCGCGCTCGTGCTGCTGCGGCTCGTGTGGCGCGTCCTCGCGAACGGTAGCGACGTGCTCGTGGTGTTGGACGGCGCCGTCGCGTACGAGAACTACCTGCGCAAAAGAGCTCGAGTCGCCAGCCTTCGTGCTAGTGGCAGCTTTGGCGTCAAGACTCGGGGACTCCGCTCGGAAGATAGTGGTCTCAAATCTCAACATGCACCGAATGCACTAGAACATCAGCAGGCAACTTCTTGTTGTGCCGGTTCATTCATGCCAGTGAGGGCGCTGACCTCACGAGCCCACGCTCCTGGCCGATCTGAATTGGAGCATATCATCGCGAACATGTCTCGAGTCCAAGTCACGAGTGCCAAGGACCAGCCAAGCGTCGCGAGCAAGCAGCGAAACTTGCGCAGCATGTGGTGCAGATCAGGCGATTGGCACTGGACGTCAGCGCGTTGTGTGGCGAGTGTGTGCAGGCATGGAATGGGCTTGAGCGGCGGCAACTAAAAGTGTCCCTTCATGTGGACGATCAAGGTCGGATCTTTTGACTTGGTTTCAGTATGGTGCAAAAAGTCAAGCAACTGGGTTCGAACCAACCCACATATCTAGTCGCCAAAAAAACGTGCCTTTCTTCTCTTTTTCTCGTGAATGGATCGCAAGCCCGCTCGCTTTGAGTACTTACTCAACCCAGTGAAGGTGTCGTCGCCACTCGCTGTTCCAGTGGCTTTGGGTGGCTCGGCAAGAAAGAAGCGCTTCAAAACGCCATCACCCAAGCCACCAAAACAAAAAGTCCAAAAATCTCACCAACAAAAAAGCTCGAAAGCTGTGTTATTTCCACTCTTTTTCTTGTAAAATTGGGATAGCAGAAAAAGTCAGTTCAAAGGTCTCGCATTCTTAGCTTGAGGTTTGTATGCCATCACTTTGCATCGCGGGCTAGGGGTGCAGCAATCGCCAACATATAAAACAGCCATCGCCGCTAACAATTGCTTTCCACTTTCGCTACCGTAAATGGCCTCCAGCCCTCACATTCGCGAGCTGCTGCTTCAAATACAAGCGCGCCATTTCACAATGCACGCATCCCGAGCGTGGCGCTAGTTGCATTCTGGAATCCATTAACGGCGAACCGAGCCGACCTGGTGCTGCCTGCCGCCTGCCTGCCGTCTGGTCGCCAGTCTCCAACTTTTACGCCAGCGCCGAGTTCCTGCGAAGCAAAAGCAAGCGAGTTCAGTCGCCCGTACACTTACTCTCAGTATGCAGCTCCTGCGCGCCGCCCTGGCGCTCACCGCGCTGCTCGCCGGCGTCGCGCGCGCCGCCAACTCGACCATGTCGGTGGGCGACGGCACGACGGTCACGGCCAAGGACTCGACCGTGTTCCTCGGCACGGAGTACAACCCGGACAAGTGCGTGCTCCAGTTCTCGAGCCTCAAGTGCACCAGCAAGGACTGCGGCGAGCTCAACGGCTACCCGCTTGAGTGCGTGAACGTCGGCAAGCAGAACGGCGCAGACAAGAAGATCTGCCAGTGCCGCGCGAACGAGACGGACACGTGCCAGAACTCGACGAACCCGCTCGTGCCGGGCACGGTGCCGCAGTTCGGCGACTGCTCGAACAACAAGCAGTGCGTCGACTCGTACGGCCACGTGAGCTCGAAGCTCGAGCTGCGCATCTGCGCCGAGAAGGTGCACTGCCTCAAGGAGATCAACACGACGGCCACGAAGCCCGCCGAGATCTGCCACACGTGCCGCTCGTGCATTTCGCAGAACGACGCCGCCGAGGCCAAGCTCTCGGACGTCAAGCGTTTCAACTGCACGGCGATCTGCCCACCGGAGATCCTCGAGTCCCTCGCCAAGCGCAACCGCGCAGGCGTCGGTATCGCTGACGACCTCTCGTCCGTGGCCGACTCGAGCTCGGGCTCCGGTGGCTCCAACTCGAGTGACGCGGACCCGAACGCCAGCGGCTCGAGTGCCTCAAGCAAGGCCGCCGGCACCAAGTCAGCCGCCGTCATGCAGACGTCTCCGCTGACGTTCGTGACGGCAGTCGTGGTCACCGCGCTCTCCCTCGCGGTCATGAGCTAAGCTGAGCTGAGTGTGTGTCCCTACTATCGGTTGGGACACAGTCGGGAGGTGGGGAAGAGAACTCGCAGAGGTTTTAAACGCCAATCTCCACACCATTTTTCACGTGTTTCTAACGTTTCTAACGTACATGAAGAGAGAGAGAAGTAGACAAAGTTTAATGGGGTATATGTCAGCTGGAGATGAAGGACGTCGCGGCCGTGACGCCGATGAGCACGACGTGCACCGAGATGCACGCGAGGAAGACGTAGAACAGGCGGAGCGTGCGGCCGCCAATGCATTTCCCCGTCCACGGACAGTGGTGGTCCAGCTGGAGACAACAGACCCAGCACGCGTCTCCCAGTCAGCACTCTCGTTCATACTCGTATTCGTCCCTCACTCTTCCGACATACCTGCGAGATGCATACGCCGCAGTCCGAGCAGTGCGACGCGTCGAATGGCCGGCGGATCTGGCATTGCGCTGATGTCGAGCGAGTCCCACGCAGTCCGCCACGCCGTTCGTCAGCCCATGAAGGTCTCTCAAGCCCAAATCCTTGAACATGCGCACCCATAGCGCCATGTATCAGATGGCAGCTGTACGCACCGCAGATGACGCCGAGCTCCGCGTCCCCGGCCTGCAGCGCACCGCGCGGCGGCTCGCAGGACTCAAACACCACGCCCGGGTCGCTGCACGCCACCAGCGTGAAGGCGCAGGTCGTGACCGCCACGGACGCCAGCAGCGCCACGCGCAGTCCGAGCGCCACGTCATCCTTCCTGCTCCGCCCATCAGTGAGAACTTGGCTGCAAGACAATACCGAACGCGGCATCTCGCAGCAGCTGCAGCGACGCACAGGAAGTAGAAGAGCAGCGGGCCGAGCGAGATGGCGTACGTCACGAGCATGCAGGGCCAGTTGGGGCCGACGTGCCACATGAACGGGACGACGCGGCCGCCCGCCGCTGCGCAGAGCACGCGCGTGCGGCCGTAGCGCGCGCAGCACACGCGCGCGGGCTTCGCGTACTTGTCGTCCACCTCGCCGTCCATGTCGCTGCCCGTGGCGCCGTACGCTGTGCCGCTCATAGCTGGAGCTGGAGAACGAGGAGCTCTCGCTTGTGCCAATGTGGAAGTACTTTGGAAACCAGGCTCGCGGCCGTGATATATGAGTACTGTAGTCGCCTTACTTACACATTCCCCCTAACACCAACAATAATTGCTGCAGCATTGTGGGTAAATTTGTATGGAAAAGGGCACTTCGTTCAATTGCTTAGCAGCCAGGCACATTACTCACACGCATTCGTCAGGTCTCAGGGCGTTCGCAGCGTCACGGTGGAGATGTCGCTTGCGAGTGTGTGCAGGCGTGTGCATAACTTGCACCGAGAGCATTGATAGTAGTATGGAGGAGGTCACTCGACGTACAACGCTGCGCCACAACACTCGCCTGCGCAGACGTAGATCGGAAGCAATCGCACAATGCATTGCAGCGTTCGCTATGTGTGTGGTGTATCATGTGTGTCGGCTGCTCTTCATGTTCGCTCGCTCGCTCACTCTCTCCGCTCCAACTGTCCATGCATGTACGGTACGTACGTTCGCACACGTACACACGCTCGCCTAAAAGTTGATCGGCTTGTCGTACGCGGCGGCGCACGCCTCCTTGAACGCCTCGCTGAGCGTCGGGTGCGCGTGGCACGTGCGCGCGATGTCCTCGCTGGCCGCGCCGTACTCCATGCCGAGCACGCCCTCCGCGATCATCTCGCCGGCGTTGCTCGCGATGATGTGCACGCCCAGGATCTTGTCCGTCTCCTTGTCCGCGAGCACCTTGACGAGCCCGTCGGCCTCGGCCACGGCGCGCGCGCGGCTGTTGGCGAGCATCGGGAACTTGCCGACGCGGTACGTCACGCCCTCCTCCTTGAGCTGCTCCTCCGTCTTGCCCACGGACGCCACCTCCGGGAACGTGTAGATCACACCCGGGATCGCGTTGTAGTTGACGTGGCCGTGCTTGCCCGCGATCGTCTCGACACACGCGATGCCCTCCTCCTCGGCCTTGTGCGCGAGCATCGGGCCGGCGATCACATCACCGATCGCGAAGATGTTGGGAATTTGCGTGCGGAAGTGCTCGTCCACCTGGATGCGGCCGAACTTGTCCGTCTGGATGCCCATGCCCTCGAGTCCGAGGCCACCCGTGTACGGGCGACGGCCCGTGGCCACGAGCACCGCATCGCACTCAATCGTGGCCGACGCACCGCCCGCCGCCGGCTCCGTCGTCAGCTTCACCTTGTCGCCCGCAACCTCAGACGCCGTCACCTTGGTGCTGAACTCGAAGCCCAGGCCCTGCTTCTTGAGCAGCTTGGTGAACTCCTTGCCGAGCTCCAGGTCCAGGCCCGGGCACACGCGGTCGAGGTACTCGACGACCGTCACCTTGGATCCGAGGCGCTTGTAGACCGAGCCGAGCTCGAGTCCAATGACACCCGCACCGATGACCACGAGGTGCTCCGGGATCTTCTTGAGTTCGAGCGCGCCCGTCGAGTCGACGATCTTGCCACCAGCGTTGTCCACCGGCACGGGCGGGAGCGGCGAGACTTCCGAGCCCGTGGCGATGAGGATGTTCTTGGCAGTCACGGTCTGGTTGCCGCTGCCATTGAGCGCGACCGCGACCTCGTTCTTGGCGACGATCTTGCCGTGGCCCTTGATGTACGTGACCTTGTTCTTCTTGAAGAGCTGCTCGATGCCGCCCGTGAGCGTCTTCACCGCCTTCTCCTTGGACTTCATCAGCTTGCCAAAGTCCATGCGCACGCCCTCGACCTCAATGCCGTACTTGCTCAAGTCGTGCTGCGCCCCGTGGTAGAGGTGCGTCGCGTGCAGCAGCGCCTTCGACGGGATGCACCCGACGTTGAGGCACGTGCCGCCCAGCGCCCCGCGCGACTCGACGCACGCCGTCTTGAGCCCGAGCTGCGCGGCCTTGATCGCCGCCACGTAGCCACCCGGGCCGCCGCCGATCACCACGAGGTCGAACTCGTCGCCCGCAGCGGCGCTAGAGAACGGGCGCGCGGCGACCGAGGTGGCCGGCGCGCGCAGCGTCACCGAGCGGCGCGCGACAGAGTTGAGGCCGCGGAGCATTGTGAGCAAGTGGGGGTGGGCGGAGCTTCGGGGCTTCGGAGCTTAGCGGAGCTGCTGTTCCTGGAGAAGGAGAAAATGAGGGGTGAAGGCGGCTCGAAGCAGCATTCGCACTTTGTAGAAGAGGCAAGGTAGAGCGTTGCAGACAGGTGGATTTGCAGCCGAGTATACCGAAACCAAGTGAGCCGCCGCCTAAGTGCGACGCGTCAGCCAGACTGACGACACCGTCCAATCTCGACGTTGGATGATGGATGGAGCACGCACTCTTGCTATCGCTGTCGCTATGAGAAGCCAACCGAGGGCGACACCAGAAGGTCGCGGACGTATGCACTCGCGCGCGAATGCAACGACTAGGAAGCAAGCCCCTGAGCTGCTGGTGGGATACGTTCCAATGTGCATCAATTACGTTCTTCTCAAAGTGCACGACAGTTCGCAACTTCTTGAACAAGAACACAATGTTGCTAGAGACTTCGTTGTCACCACGGAGTTCTAACAACACGCGACCGCAGCAGATATTGGCGATACGAAATAGAGCATAGGAAGGAGCAGTGATGTTAATGATGCCTGTTGTGCTCGGGTCGTTTGAGTCAAGATCAACAGTTTTCGTTGAGTCAGTACCAAGGCTCGGCGCCCAAGCACTTGTGCCGCACATGATCTCCCGCGAAGGATGCATGCTTAGTATCTGAAGAACAGGAGATGACGCATGTTGAGCTCCTTGATAAGCGCGTTCGCGAAGACCTTTGAAGTCTTCGACTTTAGCCACGCGACACCGTTTGCTCGACCCGCGCCGCGATGCAACTTCTCGCAGCATCACCGAACCTGACCGTCGTATTCGGTCAGCTCGCGCGTATGGATGGGGACACTGGTGTGTGCTTTGTGCGTGTGCGACGAGGCCGCGAGCGCCTCGCGTTTGGTTGGATGGTCACGTGGCGGCGAATACTCTGCACGTGTTTGCCGGTTTCCCTAAATACGCGTATCTCGGCGCTCTATTCCTCCAAATTGGTGGATCCGGCCCGCCCAGTCCGCTAATACGCCGTCTCTCCCAGTCTTCTTGCGCAATTCCTCACCCAAGCCGAGCCAACCATTCATTTTCGGGCCGCCGGCTCCTGCGCCCCGCCTGAGCGCCATTCTCCCTTCGTAGAGTTTGTGGCAGAAGCGCCCCGACCAAGCAAGTGCAGCGTCAAGCAACCATGAGCAAGCTGAACAGCGAGCTGCTCGCCAAGGCCGTGGACGACATCCTGGCGTACTCGGCCGGCGAGACCATCACGGTGAACGGCAAGGAGGTGAAGGGCAAGAAGCGCAACTTCGCCGAGACGATCGAGCTCCAGATCGCGCTCAAGAACTACGACCCGCAGAAGGACAAGCGTTTCTCGGGCACGTTCAAGCTCCCGACCGTGCCGCGCCCCGGCATGAAGATCTGCGTGCTCGGTAACGCCGTGCACTGCGAGATGGCCGAGAAGGCCGGCTACGAGTACCAGACCGTGGACGACCTCAAGAAGTTCAACAAGAACAAGAAGGTCATCAAGAAGTTCGCCAAGAAGTACGACGCGTTCCTCGCCTCCGACACGCTCATCAAGCAGATCCCGCGTCTGTTGGGTCCGGGCCTGAACAAGGCCGGCAAGTTCCCGACGCTTGTGGGCTCGAACGAGGGCCTCGGCGAGAAGGCCGACCAGCTCCGCGCCACGATCAAGTTCCAGATGAAGAAGGTCATGTGCCTCAACGTCGCGATCGGCCACGTGGGCCTCTCGGCGCAGGAGATCATCGTGAACACGCAGCTCGCGGCCAACTTCCTCGCGTCGCTCCTCAAGAAGAACTGGCAGAACATCAAGGTGCTGTACCTCAAGAGCACCATGGGCCCGCCGCAGCAGATCTTCTACTAGAGCACTACCTACGCGCTCTGGAAATTGGCGACAGCACAACCCGTCTCACCATACCGACGACTGGCGTCGCTCTCGCGGCTCGTTGTTCCGCGGCTGCTGCTGTCTTTAGCCGTGCGAGTCTCGTGCGTTTGAAGAGGCGGCCGTAACGCGAGGAGCGAGGCTGCGTGCGTCTGGCATGGAAGCTACCACCACTAGTCTAAGAACTGAAGGGAATCACGTTTTTCACTAGCAACCTCGGAAGTGTGCGTCTGAGTATGAGTGCTGCTTGGTGGTGGTGCTGATCTGGTAGTGAATGGTGGATAATCCTAGCGAAGTCACACTGCGAGTCGCGCGATCTCACTGCGCACGCGGAGGTACGTCAAGTAAGCGATGCCGTACGCCCCCCACACCAGCAGCGTGACGACGACAGCGTAGCTTACGACGAAGAGCTCGCGCTCTTGGTACTCGCGCGTCGAGCGCACGTTCGGGATCGGCGTCATTGAGTAGCATGACGCGCGCTTGGCAAGGCGCTCCTCGCGTTCGGCCGCCGCCTCCTTGCGCGCCCACGCGGCCACCGCCGCCTGCAGCTCCACGAGCTCCTGGTGCTGCGAGCGCTCCTCTTCCATGGACATGCGGCGCGTGGGGCGCACGTACACGGCGTCGCGAGGCTCCTCCTCCTCGTCGTCTTCGTCGTCGTCGTCTTCCTCTTCTACGTCGTCGTCATCATCATCATTATCATCATCGTCGTCGTCATCTTCGTCGTCATCGTCATCGCCGCTCACGTCTTGGACGCCGTCGACGCCGTCAAAGAAGTCGCGGCCGCGTCGGCCGGCCGCTGCGTTGACCGGCGAGAGAAAGTGCACGTCGTCGTCTGATGTGTTGTCGCCGCTCGCTTCATAGAGCGTCGAGATGGCCGCGGGGCGCTTGGACGAGCGGTGCTCTGGCTGCTGCGCGGGTGCTGACGCGCTCGGGTGACGCGCCGCCAGGTGCGGAGCGTAGCAGCGCTTGCACACGGCCGCCATGCAGTGCACGCACTTGCGCCGCTTGCTGAACACCGAGAGCTTCTTGCCGCACTGCTCGCACGCGCTCGGGCCGCCCATGCTTCTCGCCGTGCAGTGATAATGAGATGTGGTGTTGTTGTGAGATGGAGCGTTTTGGGCAAAGAGGGGATCAATCCCCGCTCGAGTGACCTGGCACTGAAGGTTGGGCAATCGTCATCTCACATGCACAGTCTGATTACTCGAGCCAACACAAGGTTACCTGCCAGCTACATGACTCCTCCTCCTTCCTCTCGCTCGGACGAGCTGCCGTCGCTGGAGCTGCTACAAGTAGAAGTGGGCATGGCGGCGAACGTCGCGAGCATCGTGTTGTACACGAAGCGAGCGCACTTGTTCTGTCCGCGCTCGACCTCCGTCACCTGCAGCCCGAGGCGCCGGCTGAGCGTCGCGGCCGCCTCCGCGTCGCCCTCGGTCTGCTCCGCCTGCGCCTGCAGTGACGTCGCGAATATCTTCACGGACGCCGAGCGGATGGACACAAAGCCGCCTGGTTCACGCCGCACGACCATGGCGCCGCACGCCTTGCGCGTAATTGCGCGCGCGCGCAGCGCCGCTGCGCCCGTGGGTAGCGGGTACAGCTCGTCGCGGTCGACGTAGTCCCAGAGGAAGATGCTCTGATCGCGCTCCTTTTGCTCGCGGCAAAGCATGCGCGACTCGACCGTCACGCGCTCGTCGCTGTTGTCGTCGTTCTCCAACTCGTCCACCAGCGACATGTCCGCCGACAGGTGCGTGAAGTACACGCGCGCATCGGTGGTGCCATCACCGCCGCCGTCGCCGTCCACCTCCACGATGTCCTGGGCTTGCGAGGAGTAGCCGGCGCCCGGCCAGAACACGCCCGCCTGCTTTGAGCTCTCCCACGCCGCGTCGCGGAACGCGTCGAAACCCAGGTCCCCCTCTTCGAAGAGGAACACGAACGAGTACTTTTTTATCACCTGGCCGTTGCCGGCGTCATCGCACTGGATGCGCAGCTCCTGCGGAACGTTCACACTCGTCGCGTCCACGAACGACTGCGTTCCGTCGTGCAGCAACCGCACGCTCGCAGCGTACCGCCGGCTGCGATCGAGCCGAGCCATCTGCCCCTCGGTCTCGCGCAGCACGAGCTTCGCCGCGAGCTCCATCTTGCTTGCGGAGAAGGCTCCCGTGTACTCGCGACGGCGGCTCGTCAGGTCGGACGCTGACAGCACCGTGTACGAGTGCACCCAGTCGTGAAACTCGAGCTCGTGCGGCGCCGGAAGCCCGTCCATCATCGCACGCATGCCGAGGAGGAACGCGCTCTGCTGGAACAGTGCCTTCTTCATGCGCGCGTTCACCTCCTCCGCCTGCCGGCGCTTGCGCCGCTGCGTCACCGCAAGCTCCTCGAGCTCCAGCAGCCGCTCATTCGCGTGCAGGTCCTTGCGCTGCGACCGCAGCAGCTCCAGCTGGCTCGTCAGCGCCGCGAGCTCGTGCTTGAGCGTCGACACGAGCGTCTGTAGTAGACGATCACAGTATACAACAGAGGCGGTTACAATATGACAGGCATAGCAGGTTGTGTCCACCATCGCTTTACCTTCTTCTTCTCGCGGTGGCGCTGCACGCTGCATGCAATCTGGTTCCGGCGCCGCAGCTTTTTCTGCTCGTCCGGGGACAGCGGCTCCACCTTTACCAGCAAATCCTCGTCGGACGACGCGGTCGATGTCGGCGACACAGCCGCTGTCGCATCAGACTGTGACACCGCCGCCCGTTTCTTGGGGCGAGCGCATTGTGGAGCTGCTGGTGTCGCTGGGGACTGCTGCTCAACAGTGCGAGGAGCCGCGCTGTCGAGCGGACTCATTGGCGCTGCCTGCGGCGGAAGCAGCGACGCTGCTACCGCTTGTGGAGTGCTGTGCTTGTCGACCGTTTCGTGCTGAAAAGCGCCATACACCGGCAGCATGGACGCATTCCCCGCCGCCGCAATCATCTGCTGTTGCTGCTGCTGAAATAGCATCGGGTTGCTGACTGGTGGCATCAGCGTGTAGGACGACGGCGCCGTGTACACCTGGCGCGCTGCGTATTGTTGCGGAAACTGGGCGTTTGCGCTGGTCCCAAGCGACGGAGCTGCGTCCTCCAGAAGCATGTCGGATAGCAGGTCCCAGTCATTGGCGTCGCTGGGAGGCGACGCGTAGCCGGAGCTATCGGTTCGGCTACTCCAGGCACCGGGACTCTCCCCGCTGCGCGCGAGCGCGTCGCTGCTCTTCGCTGGTGATCCGAAGAGCTGTTGCTGCTGGAACTGCTGTTGTTGTTGTTGGAGCTGTTGCTGCTGCTGCTGCTGCTGTTGTTGCTGCTGCTGTTGCTGCTGTTGCTGGTAGTAATAGTGCTGGAACTGCGGCAGCTGCTGCTGGGCGTAAGGCGTCGGACGGTAGTGGGGTGGGAAGCGGCTCGCAACGGCCTGAAGCGCCGCCGCTCGCTGGAGCTCTTCGCGCGTGCAGAGCTCGGGCGCCTTCATCCTCGAGGCGCGTGCGTGCCGGTCGTGTAAGTGTGCTGGTGCCGGTTGGTAAGTAAGAAGCTTGCTTGCGGGCGCTTTTCGGCGAGTATCGAGCAATCATGGAAAGGGTCGGGATTTAAGCGTCGAATTGGCTGACTTTAAGTAAAAAACGGCAGTTTTACATGCAATCGGAGACGTTTTCTAGCGCCAGCTGGGAAGAGACTCATCAGAATCAACCGCTCGACTTCAACACAACAATTCGAATCGCCAGTTCGTCGGCCTTTTCATCCGATCCAACGGAGTTAACCTCGATGTTGCGTTGATCTTGGATTAACCACATTGAGACAAGGCTTGGCCTTCCTCCTCGCTCGGCACCGAATGACCTGGGACCAATGAGCAGCTTCGTGTGTGTATGTAGGATTTCGTGTTGTTTGTTACTACTACCTGATGCTGGTGGTGCTGGTGGTGGTGGTGGCGTCACGACACGCTACCACCGCCGCCAAGAGGAATAAAAAACGGGGGGGGGACTCTACGACAGTCAAAACAGTGCGAGCGCGTGCTTGACGAGCAGCCGCAGCCGCTCTACAACTCGTCCTTCTCGTCGGCCTTGTCGTCCTCCTTGTCGTCCTCCTTGTCCTCCTCCTTGTCGTCGTCCTTCTTGTCCTCCTCCTCAGCCTTCTTCTTGGCCTCCTCCTCCTCGGCCTTCTTCTTAGCCTCCTCCTCCGCCTTCTTGCGCTCGGCGTCCTCCTCCGCCTTCTTCTTGTCGTTCGCGGCCTTGATCTTCGCGAGCACGGCCTCCTCGTGCGTCTTGAATGCCGCCGCGTCGTCCGTCACAATGATGTCGTCGAACACCGTGCCGCTCTTCACCTGCCAGAGCTCGAAGCCAATCGCGCCGACGTTCTTCGCCACGTTGTAGAAAGACGCGTCCTCAAAGTACTCGGGGTTGTCAATCAGCGGGTGCACCCACTCGCCCTTGTACGCCGGGTTCTCGATCAGTCTGGGCTGCCACTCACCCTTGTACTCCGGGTTGTCGATCATCGCCGGCTCCCACTCGCCGTCGTCCTCGTCGTCCCAGTCCTCGGGCTTCTCGGCATCCGGGTCCGGGATCGTCTTGGGGATGTCGTCCCAGCCCGCGGGCTTCTTGTCCTCCGGGTCGGCCATCATCTTGTCGTCCACCCAGTCCGCCGGCTTGGACTGCTTCGGGTCCTTGATCTGCTTCGCCGGCTGGAACGGCCAGTTCTCGGCGAGCGAGCCAGACTGCACGCTCTTGCCGTCGATGAGCACGTCGTACGTGTTGTCCTTCTTCAGCACGAACGAGTAGAGGTGCGCGTCCGAGTCCGACTCGGCGCGGATCTCCGACTTGTGGTCCATGTTGACGGCGTCCTTGCCCGGGCGCGCGTAGTTAAGGATCGCGTGGGTCTTGCGCGTGGCGCCGCAGATGTCCGGGCCGAACATGACCGCGTACGGCGAGTCGCCGCCGAACTTCTTCTGGTCCACGTCCGCCGGCAGCAGCTTGATGTACGCGCCGCCGCAGTCGAGCTTCTGCTCGTGCTGCACGAGGTACGACAGGTACAGGTCCTTGTCCTTGTTGTCGAGCGGCTTGGCGAACTTGGCCGAGAGCGCGTAGAAGCGCGCGTCCTCGCTGGTCTTGATGGCCTTGTCGTCGGCGTCGGCGAAGAACTTGCCGTCCACGTGCGCGAACGCGCCCACCTCGCTCGCGGGCTTCCACTCGGACGCCACCCAGCGCGAGTCCCACGCCGCGTCGTTGAAGTTCTCCTGGAAGAACACTTCGGCGGTCGCGGCGGCCACGGCGGTGGACGCCAGCGCGAGCACGAGCTTGGTCAGCATCGGGCGCGGCGAGCAGGAGCTTGGGTAGTGAAGATAGCGAGGGAGGCTTGCGCGGCGGCGAGCAGATTCCGGAATGGCGAGCGGGTCGCTGGGCGGCGCCTTTGGGCGGACACGTGGATACGGGAAGCGGGTCGGGTCGGCCACGTGGCCGGCCCGCGCCGGACATTGCACGAAGCGGCCCGAGAGTTCGCTAATTTACGACAACCGCCACGCGCTGCTGGTCGAAAGTTCGCGAAGCTGCAGGCCCCGAATTAAGCAGGTGGAATTCGCGCGAGCCCTACCCGCCAGCGACTTGGACTGCGCAATGTACGCATGCGCCAACGTAGGACGATCAAGTGAGCGAGCAATTGGCCATCGGTCGTGAATGAATGGATTGATGTCTCCGTTACCCGCTCTTCTCTACGTCAAGGAGGCGACGCTAGTGCTGCTGGTGCTGCTGAACGGCGTGGCGAACGGCCAACGGCGACGAAGATAAAGTCGACGAAAGCCGGGGAAGCCCGACTCGGGCGCCGCGGCGTAAGGCGCGCGGCACCAACTCGTTCAGACTTCGGTCTCCAATTCCCACCAACTTCATCTCCGTAGCTGCACACCACGCACACACCCGCACTCGCATGCAGCACACAGTCGCCCCACTCGGTACACGCAGAAAACCCACACCAAATCACACCGCACTCACTTGCACACTGCCACAGCGCACTCTCCTTCCTCCTGCTCCAACTCACACCCTCCCGAAACGAGACCCTCTCGCCAGCAGCAGCGAGTGACAGCGGCAGACTGGCGAACACTCCTCTGCAGTAGGCAAGAAGAGGTCTCCGAGCCGCACGCCGCCACCCCCCGAGCCGCCAAAGTTAGCGAGAGTTCCGAGTCGGTCGGTCGAGAGAGGAGAGCAGCCGAGTGACTGTGGCTGCCTTGATAAATTACTCGAGAGGACGCGCGAGCCTCATGCTCTTGCTGTCCGTCGTCTTGATCACCTCGCATAATCCGTCGCACACTCGATCGCCGCCACGAATCCGCTTAGTTCGAGCGCAGGTCCATCAGCACCTTCTGCGTCCATGACGCGAGCTGCTGCGCCTGCGGGTTCTCGTTGTTCGCCGCGCACTCGCTCACGAGCTGCGACACAAACTGCTGGTTCGACAGATCCGCCACCGCCTTGCCCATTGACTGCGCCATGTCGCTGTGCGCGCAACCACCAATACACAGTCAGCTCCACAACTCAAGTACAACAACCACACTACACTCGATAGCTCAGAGTCACGCACCCAATCAGTCCCACAGCACCAACAGTGACACTCTCCGAGCGCGTGGTTTGGTCGTTCGCAAGCGTGGCCAGGAACGAACCGATGAGCTGGCCGTGCTCCAGCAGCAGCGTCGCCTTGTTCGCCGCGCCAAGCCCCTGCACGATGCCGGTCAGCGCTTCCAGGACGCTCTCACGGAGCTGGTTCATGTACTCGACCACATCTTCGTCGTCCGTCGCGATCGTGCTGCATGCGCCGGCGGCCTGCAGGATCAGCTGCAGCGACGGCGGCGCATACCGCTCGTAGTCCCCCTCAATCGCCAGCGCAAGGTCGCCGAAGCACGAGAGCACAGGCGGCTTCACGGCGCGGTTCAGGCTCGGGTTCTTCAGGATCTCGATCAGCGCCGTCACGATGTCGTCGCACAGCGGCAGAATCTGCTTCTCGAGCGAGCGGCAGAGGTCGCCCACGACGCCCACGGCGACGCTGCACACCATGTACTCGTCGCTGTTGCGCAGCCCCATGAGCAGCACGGGGCCGAAATACTCCATGTACGCGGCAAAGTTCGCGCCAACCGCGTTCGCGAGCGCACCCGCCGCCATGAACGCCTCCTCCGCCGCCATCGCGTTGCGCGTCGAGAACACCTGCAGCAGCGCCTGCATGATGCGGTCGGCGAGCGGCGCGATGTCCGAGCTCATCTTCTGGATCGCCGCAATGAGCACGCCGCACAGCAGCGCCTGGAGCCCCGACGGGTCGTCGCGGTGGTCGTCCGGGTTCTCCAGCAGCCCCTTGATGCTAATCTCAAGGCGCTCGAGCAGCACCGGCAGGCGCGTCATGATGTGGTCGTTCACCTCGTCAGCGCCCACCTGAATGAGCATGTTGATCGCCTCGTACGCCGAGCCGCGCAGGTTGCTCTCGCTCGCGTTCGGGCGCCCGCTCGTCTCCAGCAGCTTGTCGAAGAGCGTCGCGAAGTACGGCGTGAGCATGTGCGCAGCCGCCTCCGACTCCTCGAACGCCTTGACGATGTTGTGGATCGCATAGCACACGTTGTGCGACACGCGCGGCTCCTGGTCGAGCCCCTGCAGGAAGAGACTCATGAGGCCCGGCAGCATCTCGCCGCTGATGCATCCGTAGTGGAGCTCGCAGATGCGGCCGAGCGTCCACGCGGTCGTGTCGCGCACAAGAATGTTGTCGAACGCCATGCACCCCATGAGGAAGCCGAGCGCCTGGCGCACGAGCGGCGCGATCTTGGCCGTGTCCGGGCCGTCGAGGATCGAGCCGAACGCCATGATCGCCGCCTCCTTCTGGCGCCAGTCATTGCTCTCGATGTTCTTCGTAATGAACTCCATCGTCGGGTCCACGCAGTAGTCGCCGACGACCTGCGCCACAAGAGCGAGGCACGTGGCTGCGGCCATCGAGAGGTTCCACGAGTCCTCGTCCTGGTCTTCCTCCTGCTGCTTGAGTGTCTCCGTGAGGATCGGGATGAGCGTGCCGAGCACCTTCTGCACGTAGTACTGGCACGGGAACACGGCCTCCGGCTGGCCCTCGAGCTCCGCGTAGTGCATCTCCTCGATCAACTCGAGCTCCATGTCGCACACGGACGACCAGAACTCGAGCGACTGGAGCCCGACCTCGTCCTGGTCGTTCGGGATCGCGTGGAACGTGAGCTTGCAAAGCGCGTCCATGTAGTCCGCGAGGTACTCGTAGTAGAGCGTGGCAATCGTGGCGATGCACTCGTACGACACAACGCGCGTGCGCAGGTCGGGCGACTGCGTCGCCTCGCAGATCTTGCTCATAATCACGTCGCGCTCGGGTTTGCGCTTGAAGTTCTCACTCACAAACTCGAGACTGTTGCGCAGCGCCGTAACGGCCGCGTAGCAGATCGCGGGCGGGCGCTCGGCACGAATGCCGTCCACGATCGCCGTAAGGATGCGGTTCGTGTCCGCCTCGTCGACCTCCTCGTCGTCGAGCTCGTCACAGAGGTAGCCGAGGCACTCGAGCGACGCATGCATCGCGCCCTCGGCGCCGCCCGTGACGTTCGCAAGCAGCGTCTCGAGCAGCGCCGGCCACTGCTTCGCCGGGAGCTCGATCGAGCCGATCTTGG
>JAASFW010000021.1:0-67491 GCA_023334005.1 Globisporangium orthogonon | reverse complement strand
CTTGCCTCCTTCGGAAGTCGAGGTCCGGTGTCTGGGAGAGCCGTCGGCTGCGGTGTCAGGCACTCGGGTCAGAGCGGCCTCTGTCGGCCTGAAGGTCGGGTCGACGTAGAGTAGCTCCATGGCTAGTCTTCATTCATCGCGAACGGCGAAAGCGCCCGATTTTTTCATCGGCGGATTTTTCCTCACCCAATTCCTTTTTAAGCGATGCTGATTGGAAGCAGCTTCTCCCTGGTTTTTTCTATTGTCTATTCACTATTGAGCCGAAACGAGAGTTACATATAGCAAAGTCAGCTACACACTCCCGCTATCAGCGGTTTCTTCCTGTCGAATCAATCTCGAACTGACTGCTTGCCAAACCTCAAAGAGCGCGCCCCCCCACACCCACAAAGGCGAGAGAAGCTCCAGTAGGAGATGGCGCGGCGCGTGCTCTCGCTCCTCGCAGCTTCGGCGGTGCTGGCGCTCACGGCGCGTGACGCGCACGCGGCCGTCCCCGTGCCCGCGTACCGGTGCGAGACAGACGCCGACTGCGAGGCCAAGTTCCCGGGCACGGCGTGCATCGCGGTGGACAACTACGGCGACGTCGTGCGCAAGTGCACTCCCAACACGAAGGACCGGCCAGCGTGCCGCGGCGGCCAGCCCGGGCTCTGTCCCTCGTACCAGGACCAACAGGTGGGCTACCTGAACGCGCACTGCGTGTTTGTCCCGAAGGACGCGACCTCCAAGACCAGCACCGCCGACGGCAGCAGCAGCAGCAGCGACTCGGCCGCCGCGCGCCGCGAGCGCTTTTTGCTTCTCGCGGCGGACATGGCGACCTCCGGCAGCGGTAGCGGCGCCGGTGGCGCGGCGGTGGGCGACGGCTCCGGCACGGTCAATGCCGGCACGAACCACGGCTCGTACGCGCAGGTGACGATCAACAAGCAGCCCGTGATCGGCGAGTTCGTGTGCCTCGACGTGTCGGACTGTGAGAACAAGGCGGCGGACCCGTCGACGTGCGAGACGTCGACGTGCGGCTCGCCCAACTCGAAAATGCAATGCAACAACCACGGCACGTGCACGTACAAGAGCATCCAGACGATGAGCAAGCGCACATGCATGTGCTACAAGGGTTACCAGGGCGACAAGTGCCAGACCGAGATCTCGAACGAGTGCGACGTGGACTGCGGGCTTGGCGGCGACTGCGTCGACGGCGTGTGCGTGTGCAAGAAGGGCTGGGACGGCAAGAAGTTCAACGGCAAGCAGGGCAAGCCGAACCAGCGCTGCACCAAGTGCACGAATGACCAGGCGTGCGAGAACAACAACCCGTGCGACATCGCGAGCGGCGCGTGCGTGTGCAACCCCGGGTACTTTGGCCCCACGTGCGGCGCCACAGAGGACTCGTGCACGAACAAGAACTGCTACACGGGGCAGTGCCAGGTGCTCAAAAACGGCAGCTCGGCGTGCTTCTGCACGCACTGCTCGCCCACCTGCGAGATGTGTCCCACGAAGGACTGCTCCACGTGCCCGTCGCCGGCCTCCACGGCGCAGCTGTCCACGGGCGTCGTCCTGGCGGCCGCGATCGCCGCGGTCTTCGTCGGGAACGCGGCGCTCTGAGCGCGTCCTATGCGTGACGCATGCTGGCGCGCCTGGCTCCCCTCCAATCCCATGTATTTTTCTCCTCTTCCTTCTCATGGTCTCGTCGATGTTGATGGCGTACATGCGATGTGTCGCGAACTCACTGGACGTCCTCGAAGCTTCCTGCGCTGGCCGCGGGTGGCACCGTTTGCGACCCGCATACACCGCCACTGAACCAACGACGAAGCTTTCGGGTCATACTAGTGTGGTGGTGGTGGTGGTGGTGATGGTGGTAGTGGTGGTGTCGATCCGAACTCTATCTGCCGCTCGCCACCTCCCGACTGCCTCATCACCTCTGCTGCCGGGCGTCGGCGTGCAGCTTACTTAGCCCATCGTGGAGCCGTCGACGCTCATCATGAGCGTGATCGTGTCGCCCTTGAGCAGGATGCGACCGAGCGCCGTACGCTTGAGGTTCTTCACGTCCAGCTCTTCTGCGTCGTCCAGCACGAGGTTCATGTACTCGTCGAAGCCCATGATGCGGCCCTCGATGCGCGTGTTCACCTGCTCGTATAGCCAGATCTGCACGCGCGCTTTCTGCGAGCGTGCGGGTGACAGGTAGTCAGTCAGCCCAGCTATTTATCGCCAGGATACTGCGAGAGCGCAAAGCAGACCCCACGTACGTTCTGGAGGAACCGGAACATCAGGTTGATGGGCTGGGTCATCGGCTTCTGGACCTTGGTGCTCATGGTGCTCGTGGGGGGTTCTTAGTGAGTGGGCGGGCGGAAGCTCTCGGGGACGCGTTGCTGCGTAGCAGAAGCACAGAGCGGCGTTAGCGCGTTTGCGTAATCGCACGCGCGCACTTGCACACGCGCGCACTCGGAGCCTGCTGCGGCTTCACGTCACAGGCAAGCAGGCAGTGCACGAGCGCGAGGCGCAGGTTGGTCGCGTACCTTGGTCGCTTGCTGGGCTGCAAAATGAATGCACTGGTTGGGCGGGGCGAATTTAGTCCACGGTTTAGCTCCGAGCGGATCAAGTTAGATCTAACTGTGCAACATTAGCACAAACAGTAGCAATTTAGAGCAAATAGTAGCTTGGTAGAGCAGATTGCAGTGATTTAGGTCTTCATGTGTCGGATTTGTTTGGTTGGGAAAGAGGTTGTGCTACATCATGCATGCATTAGGGGATGGCGAACATCGTCGTCCTTGGACTGAAGCTCCAGACTTCTGCGCGTGAGCCGCGCAGAGGCTTGGTCGTCTCGCTTCGTCGGCTGGTCTTCTCACCGAGGTCGCAGGGTCCGTCGCTGCGGCGCTCAGCCCATGAGCAGCGTTGCGAGCGCGCAGACCGCGACGGCGCCGAACGAGAGCGCCACGGACGACGCGCCGCTCGGACATGTCGAGCAGTCCTTCGTCGGGCACGTTTGGCACTCGGGCGAGCAGATCGGGCACTGGCACACCGCCTTGCCGTTCACGAGGTTGCACGAGCCGATGCCACACGATTTCTCCACGCACAGGTCCTCCACGCCGCCGCACGTCGGGCCCGTGTACCCAGCTTGGCACGTGCACTTGCCCGTCTCGATGTCGCACGGGTTGCCGTTCGCGCAGCCGAGGTCGTTCGTGCACCGCGTGCAGCGCGCGTCAGGCTTGCCCTGTTTGTTCTTGACCTTCTTGCCGTCGTAGCCGGCCTTGCAGACGCAGACCCCGTCGACACAGTCGCCGCCAAGCCCGCAGTCGACATCGCACTGGCCCGAGTCTGTCTTCTCGCACTTGGTGCCAGAGAAGCCCTTGTAGCACAGGCAGCTGCGCGCCTTGATGTCCTGCTTGCTCGTGTGCGAGCACGTGCCCTGGTTGTTGCACTGGTTCACCGAGTTTTGGTCGCCACACTTGGCTGGCTTGCACGTCGACGTGTCCGCGGCGAGCGTCTCGCACTCGGACACATCTGCGCACTTGAAGATGCCGTACACCGTCTGGTTGTTGATCTTGTACGACGCCGACGCGACGGCGGTCGCTTGGCCGTCGGTGGACGTGTCGCCGACCGTCGCGCCGCCGCCAGTCGTGGTGTCGTCATCGCCGCTGCTGTCGGCCGGCGGCGCGACCGTGAGCGGCGCGCGCGTCACGGCGGTAGTCGTGCTCGTCGAGTTCGACGCCGCTGTATCTGCGGGCTTGACGGTCGCCTGAAGCCAGCGCCGCGTGGAGTTGGTGGTCGTCGACGCGCCGGCCGTCACGCCTGCCGGCGCGACCGAGTCGTCGGCGACGAAGATACACTGCGCGTTGAGGAAGCCGCGTTCCTCGTCCTGGTACGAGGGGCAGAGGCCGAACTGTCCCTTGCGGCACGCCGGGCGCTTGGCGGTGTTCGGCGTGCACTTGCTGATCGGGTCCTTGGCCTCGACCGTGATGCATACCGTGTTGGGGTACTTCTCGCAGTCCGCGTCCGTTTTGCAGTAGTAGTCGGGCGTCGTGGTGTTCGCGGCGGCGGCGAGCGCCGAGCGCGCGGCGACGGCGGCGAGCGCGACGAGCCACGTGCAGGCGGCGGACGCGCGCATGTCTCTCCTGCGCACGTAGGTACACTCGAGCGAGGCGGAGGGGGCGGCGGGCGGGCGGCGGGGCCTTCTTGAGGGCGAGCAGCTCTTTTCCGCAATGGGAGAGAGCCCGGCCGAAAAATTGTCGTTGGATTGCAAAGTATACATGCAAAACCAAGCCAACCAACAATCCACGACGATCTCATGTGGCGCACACTAAAAAGGCCCTGCCTTTTCTCGCACCAGCCGTGCCGGCTGGGAAAAAGCTGGCGCGCTGGTTACTCTGCGTGTCGCGAGCGCATGTTTGGGTGCGGGCACGCAGATGGAGCCGAGCTCGCTGAGGTGCGAGATGGCGAGCGACCAGCTAAGCGCCGTCTTCCTTGAGACCAGCGCTTTGCTGGTCACTCAAACGGGGATGCCACTCCGGAGGGGACTCGCGGCTCTTCGCCCTTCAACTTGGCTACTTCGAGGGTGGACACTGACGGCTCACGATGGAGCCGCTCGACGATCTCCATTGCCTCAATGACGCAGCAGGTAGGCAGGTAGGTAAGACGCCAAGAAAACTCGCCCTTCGAGCTGATGGCGAGAGGATGTCAGGAGGTAGAACGCGCGCTGACCCGCGCTGCAGACTTCGTGGCGCAGGACGATGTGTTCCTCGACTCTGTCACCGAGATGCTGCAACGTCTCGCGCTCGCGTGCGAAGATGCACTTGAATGGTCCAGCGACTCGGAGGCGACGGTCGCGCATGCATCCGAGGCGTTCAGGGACATCGCTCTTATTTGCCGGGACGCCGGCATTGCTGTGCTCGATCCGCCACGCTTAGACGACATGGACGACATGACGCTGCCGATCGACAACGCGCCGCCATGCCCTGCGATTCTCCCAGACAGTCTCGCGCTGTCTCGTAGTGCGTCAGATTGGGCTTTGTCGGGTTTCAAGGCGTGCGCGATCCGCCCCGCATCTGTGACGAGCGGCGCGTCGTGGTTGAGTCTTCAAACATCTCAATACGATGCTGACGTCGACCCGGAAAGCGAGTCGGAGAACAAGTCTCAAGACTTCGGTGTTCCTGACACGCTAACGCGAGAACAGCACCATATGGGTGCCGATACTTCCAGCGTCGACGCCGCGGGGTTCCACCCACGGATACACGAAGAGCTCGGGCTGTGCAGAGCAGAACTCGCTGATGAACGTTGTCGAGCAGACAAGCGATGCTCCGAAACCCATTTACACACACAGCGCGAGCTTCTGACGCTGCAGCGCGCGCTCGAAAGCTCACAGACCGGCATCCAGCAGATGCAACAGGAGTTGCAGTCGACGCAGCAAAACCTGGCAGCGCTGCACGCTGCAGTCGCGGAGTCCCGGCAGTCAAGCGAAGTTGCAATGAAGGAGCAGGCGAGGCAGTGGAAGGCGATCTGCAGCGATTTGGTCGCCGAGAAGCGAAGCGTCGTCCAGAAACTCGCCGAGGAGCGCGGCAAGTGCGCGGCGCTGCGAGAGTATTTGGTCATGCACGACGGCAGGAGGGATAACCGGCGATCCAGGGAGGCCTGTGACGACAGTCTTTGATGAGAGGGTACAGATCTACACGCAGTTTTGAAACATCTAAATTCCAGATTGCATCTGGCTGGCATTCTTGGAACAAGCAGGAATGGCGTTCAAGACGCCGAAATGGTGCGCGCGCCGTGCTCATGCGCTTCCTGCTCTCGGTATCAGAGCCTTTCTCACGTCCGCTCTCTCGTTCTATCTCATTCGCTACGTGCGTATGCACAAAACAGGGCCGCGACGCCCTCGCGCGCGAACCGCCTCGCGCGTCTCGACGTCCTCAAGGGCGGCGAGCTCCTCGAGAGCGTGGCGCTCGGCGAGCGCGCATGCACGGTGCTCGGACGGCGGGCCGACGTGTGCGACCATGAGATGGCGCACCCGTCACTCTCGCGGCAGCACGCGGCGCTCGTGCACGACCAGCGTGGCCGCGTGACGCTGCTAGACCTCGACTCGGCGCAGGGCACGTTCCTCAATGGCGCGGAGATCGCTCCGCAGACGCCCGTGGCGCTCAGCGGTATGTCCGTCGACACCTTGGCAGTGTATGGAAAGTGTGCGGCGAGTGAGGTGGGGAGCGCTGACGCCACTTATTGTATGGATACTCGCGCGCAGATGGCGACGAGATCCGCTTCGGTGCCAGCACGCGTGTGTACGTGTTCCGGAACCCAACGCCGCAAGAGACGACAGACGACGCGCCGATCCCTGAGGACGAGCTGCTGAAGCAGCTGCCTGCGGGCTTCGGCGGCGCGCAGAAGAGCAGGGCGTCGAGCAGCGCGGACACCGCTGCCGCCGAAGCGCGCAAGAAGGTGTGTGGTTTAGTCAGAGCTCTAGAATTTGGATGAGGGCTAACGCCAGCATTCTACTTGTTGACGCCGCAGAGAGAGGCCGAGATCGCGGCGATGACGGCACAGATGCTCGCCGCGCCAGCGAAGGCGAGCGCGTCCGAGCGCGGTGCTGCTGCTGACGACGAGGATGACGAAGAGCCCCAGAATGCGTCCAACACCCACCGCGCCGAAGAGAATGCCGGTGGTAGCAACGATGATGACGACGACGACGACGATGATGCTGACGACGGCGCGAAAGACGACGTGGCAGCGCGCTACAATATCCCGATGACCCACGAAGTGACTCTCGAGAGCCATACGAAGGCGATCACGTGCGTCGCCGTCGACCCGGCGGGCAGCCGCGTCGCGACCGGCTCGATGGACTACCACGCGAAGCTCTGGGACTTCGCGGGCATGGCGCGTCACGTGCGGCCGTTCCGCGCCATTGAAGTGGACGATGGTCACCCGGTGCTCGCGCTGAGCTACAGCCCGTCGGGTGACCGGCTGCTCGCGGCGACAGGATCCTCGCAGCCAAAAGTACTCTCGCGCGAGGGCGTGGAAGAGCTCCAGTTCGCCAAGGGCGACATGTACGTGGTGGATATGGCACACACGCACGGCCACACGCACACTGTGACGGGCGGCGCGTGGCACCCGACGCAGCGCGACCAGATGGCCACGAGCTCGCTAGATGGCACGGTACGCATCTGGAGCCTCGGCGGCCAGCAGACGTTCAAGAAGCTCATCAACGCGTCAGTGTTCAAGCTCAAGAGCAAGCGCGGCCGCCGCGGCGCCGTCACGACGTGTCGGTTCAACGTGGACGGGACGCTGATCGCCGGCGGCACGATGGACGGCCAGATTCAGTGTTTCGACCCGCGGAAAGCGTACGCCGGTGCGGCGCTCACGATCCGCGAAGCGCACGCAGAGGGTAGCGGCGACCTCGGGATCTCGTGCGTACGCTTCTCGCCCAACAGCCGACTTGTGGCATCACGCTCCTGCGCGGACGACAGTGTGAAGATCTGGGACCTGCGCAAGGCGAACCAGCCGCTCAAGGTGTTTGGTGGCGTGGAAGGCGTGTTCGGCACCTCGAATGTCGCGTTCAACGCGAGCGGCACATGCATTGCCGCCGGCACGAGTGTGCGGCGCGGCCACGGACAGCGCGGCAAGGTGCTGTTCCTGGACGTGCACACGCCGCAGCAGCTGGCACCGATCGCGAGCGTTGACATGAAGGAGGACGAGAGCGCGGTGTGCGTCGAGTGGCACCACGGGATCAACCAGGTGCTCGCCGGCAGCTCGAGCGGCGCGGTGCGCGTGCTGTACAGCCCTGCGCTGAGCTCGAAGGGCGTGCTGCTGACCGCGACGAAGAAGCGCAAGGTGCAGGCACCAGACTTTGGCGCGCGCATCGACGGTCTCGGCAAGGTGCACAATCCGCACGCGCTGCCCATGTTCCGCGACGAGGAGTCTCGGAAGCGCAAGTTCCACAAACTGCGGTCGGACCCGGTCAAGTCGAAGGCTCCGGAGAAGCCACTCACGGGTCCGGGTATGGGCGGCAAGATCAGCGGCAGCACGACGTTCACGCAGTACTTTATGAGCAGCCACGTGAAGAGCAGTTTCCGAGAGGAGGACCCGCGCGAGGCGATTCTCAAGTACGCCAAGAAGGCACAGGAGGCGCCGCAGTTCGTGGCGCCCGTAGCCGGGAAGATCGACGCGCGCTACGGACTCGCAGAGGAGACGCTCGAGCAGGAGAAGATCTCGAAGGAGGAGGAGGAGAAGCGCTTGTTGCAGCTGTAGGGATCGATCGACGGGAGGTCTCGGAGGTCTTGGAGGTCCCCTGCTCAGTGATGTTCGATACACTAGTTCAGGTCGACGAAACCATGTTCCACAGTGCATCAATTTGGACAGGAGAAAGTCAACTCCACTCGTTTTTGGCACTATCCGGTTCTGTATGAACACAGGCGACAAAGTCCATTTCCAGAATCGCCACGTCACCTGCAGGCAGGCAGGTCACTCCACCGGCTCTGCTCACGATGGCGAAGATGCGCAAGGAGGCGCCCGCGCGGCGCATCACGCGCATCGACAAGGACGTCAAGACGACGCTGCGCCACAGCCGTATCCTCTCGCTGCTCTACGACCTCATGTGGAGCTACCGGCGCTTCAAGCTCCTGGCGCTCGCGCTGCTGCTCGTGGACGCTGTGGTCGGGTACCTCATCATCCAGCACGTGCCGTGTACGATGCCCGCATTTTTTGTATTGAAGTTTGCATGCATGAGAGGGAATGCTCTAATATAGGCTTGCTAACGATCCTCTGCTCTTGCAGACACGGAGATCGACTGGCGCGCGTATATGCAGCAGGTGGAGGCGTTCAAGGCGGGCGAGCGCGACTACGTCAACATCCGCGGCGACACGGGCCCGCTCGTGTACCCGGCGGGCTTCCTCTACGTCTTCTCCGTGCTGCACACGCTCACAGACGGTGGCACGAACATCCGGCGCGCGCAGTACATCTTTCTGGGCTTCTACCTGATCACAGTCGCCACGATGCTCGCGATCTACAACCGCGCGCGCGTGATGCCCCCGTGGGCGGTCGTCTTCCTCTGCGTCTCCAAGCGCCTGCACTCGATCTACATGCTGCGTCTCTTCAACGACGGCGTGGCTATGATGCTGCTTTTCCTTGCGGTCTACCTCTTCGCGAGCCAGAAGTGGCGCGTGGGCTGTGCGGTCTTCAGCTTCGCCGTGTCCATCAAGATGAACGTGCTGCTCTTCGCGCCCGCGCTCTTCTTCCTGCTGCTGCAGTCCTGCGGCGTGCTGCGCACGCTCTGGTACCTCTTCATCTGCGCGAGCATCCAGTTCATCTTGGCCCTGCCGTTCCTGCGCCACAACTGGTTCAACTACCTGCACAAGGCGTTCGAGCTCAGCCGTGTGTTCACGTTTCAGTGGACCGTGAACTGGAAGTTCCTGCCCGAGGATGTATTCGTGTCCAAGCAGCTCGCGCTCGGGCTGCTCGGCGCGCACGCGTGCTTCCTCGTGCTCTTCCTGCAGAAGCACTTCAACATCATCGGCACGCTCCGCGCGGTGCTCTACAAGCCATTCGCGATCTACGAGCCGTTCCCGATCCGCTCGGAGGTGGTCGTGACGTCGCTCTTCACGATCAACTTTGTCGGCATCGTCTTCGCGCGTACGCTGCACTACCAGTTCTACGCGTGGTTCTACCCGACGCTGCCGTACCTGCTCTGGAAGGCCAACATGCCGCTGCTCTTCAAGATCAAGTCGCTGATCGTCGCCGAGTTCGCGTTCAACGTGTTCCCGGCGACGCCGGCGAGCTCGCTCGTGCTGCAACTCATGAACGCCTTCCTGCTCATCTCGCTCTACTTTACGGAGGACGAGAGCAAGTACGTGGCGTACCTGGACGCGGACGCGCGCCTGAACCTCATCTCGTTCGTGAACGACGAGTGCTTCGATGGCGCGCGCCAGCTGGCGCTGTACTACGGCAGTGTCGCTGAGGACCTGGTGGACGGCGCGGCCGTGACGTCGATTGACGAGCGCGAGCTCGTGCTGAGTCTACCCAAGCTCAAGCTCACGCTCGCCGTGGGCTTCGGCAGCAGCGCGCCCGTGACGAGCGAGGGCTACGGCCGCCAGGTGATCAAGCAGATGCTCGCCGAGGCCGCGGAGGGCATCGCTTCGGGCGAGACGATGGGCTCGTTGCTCAATAAGGAGCAGCAGCTCGACAAGGAGAAGCAGCGCTCTGGCGACTCGCACAGCAACAGCAACAGCAGCAGCTCTGGCGGCGCCGCGCTGCGTCGACGAGGTGGAGGCGCTGATGTGTAAAGCGAAGGATGGACGCAAGCGTCCACCTGCGGAGGACAGATCTTGGGTAGAAAAAGGGGCAGCTATTGTCCTCCCTCGAGTACTTCACTACCAGTTCTCGCTAATTGGGTTTTGATTGGCGTCCATTTCAACACATTTTGACGCGCAAAGCGAAGCGAAGGAAACAATCAGCAATGCCCGTGGCCCTGGCGTTCGAGGCCGACGACGGCTCGCGCGCCATCCGCGCGACTGTGGAGCTGGCGCCGCTGGACGGCGTGCGCGACGCTGACGCCGACATCACCGCGTTCTACGAGGTGGCGCGCACGGCGGCGCAGCTGCGCGCGGGCGGCTTCCGCTCGATCGCGCTCCAGTTCCCAGACTCGCTGCTGCCTGACGCGCCGCGCGTGCAGTACGAGCTCTCGGCCGCGCTCGGCGACCACCAGGCGCGCGTGTTCGTGCTGGGCGACACGTCGTACGGTAGCTGCTGCGTGGACGAGGTGGCGGCGCAGCACCTGTCGGCAGACAGCGTCGTGCACTACGGTCGCACGTGTCTGAGCGCGACCTCCAAGCTGCCGGTCGCCTATGTCTTTGGCCGCGCGTCGATCGACGTGCCTGCATGCGTGGACGCGCTCGGCGAGATGGTGGCGCGCGACGTCACACCGGAGAAAACAGTGCTGCTGCTCTACGAGCCGAGCTATCATCACGCGGTGCCTGAGATTCACTCGCTGCTGCAGGAGCGTGTCGGCGGCGAGCGCAGACTGCTAGCGAGCGACATGGCGACGTTCTACAACCCGCTCGACGAAAGATGTGCGACTGCTTCTGCTGGTAACACTTTGTTCATCGGCGGGCAGCAGATCCAACTCGGCGAGGACGAGGACGACGCAGCTCTGACGCCGGACAAGTTCGCGATTGTGTACATCGGCGCCGAGTCGCCGCACTTGACGAGCATCCTGATGCGCCACAGCGCTCTCGAGTGCTACTCGTACAACCCGATCGAGCAAACGCTGCGTCGCGAAGGAGCGGGCGTGAACCGCGCGCTCATGCGTCGGTTCTTCCTCGTGCAGCAGGCGAAGGAGGCCCAGATCTTTGGTATCCTCATGGGCACGCTTGGCGTCTCCAAGTACCTTGACGTCGTGCAGAGCCTGCAGCAGCTCATCAAGAAGTGCGTTGTCTGCATTGATCGCTGGTGTTGCAAACGAGGTGGGGGCAGCATCTGCTGATGTGGCTGACTCGTATCGATGCATGGTCTGTGAGTACAGGAGCGGCCGCAAGTCATACTTGTTCGTCGTCGGGAAGGTGAACGTGCCCAAGCTCGCAAACTACGCCGAGATCGACGCGTTCGTGCTCGTTGCGTGCCAGCAGAACACACTCATGGACAGCAAGGAGTTCTACAAGCCGATCGTGACGCCGTACGAGTTGCAGCTCGCGCTCTCGTCCAATGACGAGTGGACGGGCGAGTTCAAGACCGACTTCCGCGAGGTGCTCCCCGCAATCGCAAAGACGACGCAGGAGCTGGCTGCGGAGGAAGAGAGCGGCGTCGAGGAGGACAAGCCGTACTTCTCGATGATCACAGGCACGTACAAGACCTCCTCTCGCGCAGCGAGTGGGAGTGAGTCAGCTACACTTCGGCTTAATGCCGGCGAGGAGTCATCGACAGCGCTGCAGACGAAGAACGGGCAGACTCAGCTGACCGAGTACAGGAGCGAGGCGGCCGAGTTCCTCGCAACGCGCGAGTACCGCGGACTCGAGCCGCGCATTGGAGAGACGCCCGCGCACGCGGCAGTCGTCGGCGCCACCGGTATCGCGCGCGAGTACACACACGAGAGATAATGCGGAGATAAATATGTAGCTGCACATTATTCAGTGTATGCATGCACACGCGGCACTCGCTTGGTCGAGTGGGAGTCCTGTCTACCTCTTCGTGACGAAGCCCCAGACCTCGAAGCTTGCGATCTCGAAGTCGCTCTCAGACGCCAGCCGCCGGTTGAGAAACGTGTCGGACTGCGCGCTGGATCCTCGTGAAAGGTCTGCGTTCGCGAACCACGCGAAGCCGCCGCTACGTTATGTGAACACCATCCCAGACATCAGCACGGAAGCACCTGGACCTACAGTAATCGCACGGCTCATGTGAGCACGTACCCGCCTCCCATGCCAATCGACTGGTCCGTGCTCAGCATGAACATCGCGTTCTTGCGAGACCACGGGAAGCGCTCGTAGCGCGGCTGGCACGTGAACACGAACGACTCGCCGTTGCCGTAGTACGATGCGCCCTTCGTCCACGGCACCGCCGCGAAGCCGCCGAACACGTCGCCGCGAGTGGTCTCGACTATCACAAGTGTCGGGCTCTTCCCGCGCACGTTGCGCAGCAGCGTGTGCAGACTTGCGCCGTGCTGTGCGAGGCTGTAGAGCAGCTTCCAGTCGTAGCTACGGAAGCGCGTTGAGAGGCTCGCTTCGAGCTTCGGCACGAGCTTAGCGCCGAGCTGCGTGTCTGAGAGCACCTCGCTGGCCGTGCCGCCCAGTAGCCGCGGCAGCACGAACTCGTCTTCCTCCAAGTGCGTGGGTAGGCGCTCGGACTTGGAGCGCTGCTGCTTGCGCTGGGCGGCGCTCGGCTCGGCTGCCGCGCCGTCTTCTGATCCCGCGCTCGCGTACTTGCGCGGGTACGAGTGCTTAAGGTGATCTCTAAAGGTTCGCAGTCATATGCACATACCACCGTCTCAGCATGTCAGTTCCGGCGGATGCTTCAGATGCCAGAGATGCAGAGGCGCTTGGCGTACGCGCGCGGCGACGACTCTGGCTGCTGCTCGCCGTCCTGTTCGTGCTGCGCGTCGGTTCCGTCGTTCTCCATCCGGTCGGCGAACGGCAGCACGGGCAGGCTCTGGCTGCGCTGCTTGCGCCGCACGCGCAGCTGCATGCCGCTGAAGATCGCGCCGCTCAGCAGGTTGTTCATAGCGCGCAGCTCGGACTCGCGCAGGTTGTGCCTGGACATTCGAGCGCAACCCCAACGCAGGTGAGTTTGGTTGATCCGGCAGTTGGCACGCGCACACGTCGCAGACGCACGCACCGGAGCGCGATGCCCGCGAGCGTATCGCCTTCCTTCACGATGTAGAGCGCCGGCCGCGGCGGCGGCTTGGAGGACGCGAGCGTCTCTGCCCAGTTCACGGGCGCAAAGATCTGCAGCATCATGGTGCGCTTGGGGGCGCTCGGGCGGAACTTGCAGTTGAGCTACTGGTGCTGGTGCTGGTGCTGGTGCTGGTGCTGGTGCTGGTGCACGCAAGCGAGGAGTCGCAAATCCCCCTTTTTTGCGACAGCACTTCGATTTAGCTGAACTCACCTTCAAATTGACGCAAATCAACGTGGATGCCAGATTAAAAGCGAGTACTACACCACTCGTCCCAAAATGACCTCCACTCCTCGCCCACCGCCGCCACCGGAGCCGCTCGCCGTGCTGCGCGGCCACGGCGCGCCCGTGCACGCGAGCTGCTTCCTGGCGCCCGCGACGCTCGCGTCCGGCGCCGCGGACGGCGCTGTGCGGATCTGGGACCTGCGCTCTCGGCGTGAGGCGGCGACTGTGGCCACAGCGCACTCGAAGGCTGGCGTGCTCCACGTTTCGGCACTCGCGGGCGGCGCACGACTCGCGACGCAAGGCCGCGACGGACTCGTCAAGGTCTGGGACGCCACGCGCTTCGGGAGCGACGGCGGCGCGCCGCTCGCCACCTATTACTGCGGCTCCTTCTCATTCACAAAGTTCGCGGCGCTGCGGTGGGCAGTGGGTGGAGAGGAAGGCGAAGGCGGTGGGGAAGGCGACAACGTGCTCGTGTGCCCTGGTCCCGAAGGCAACGAGCTGCACGTGTATGACTGGCGCGCCGCACGCCCCGCGCTGCAGATCACCGTGCCTGACGCGGCCGGCGCTAAAGGCAAGGGCATGTGCATGTCCCTAAGTCTCTTCGCAGCGACGGGCGAGGCGCCCGACAGCGCGCGCCAGATATTCATCGCCGCGGGCTTCGAAGGCGGCCAGCTCGCGCTGCTCGACCTTCGCGTCGGCGGGAAGATCGCGTGCGAGGCGCAGGTCACGCGCGACACCGACCCACGTGCGTTGCTGCTGCTGCTGGTGTATTCGCTACTGGAGTTGAGAGAGAGAGGGCTGACTGCCTGCCTGCCTGTGCGTAGTGCTGGCGTTCGACGTGGCGCAGGACGGACGCTCGGCGATCTGCGGCTCATCCGGCACGGAGCTCTTTCTCGCGCAGCTCGACACGACGGCGCTCGCGATCTCATCGCGCGCCTTCTTTCAGTGCAACCACGGCGGCTTCGGCGCCGTCCGCATCCGCGGCGATCAGCGCGTGTTCGCGACTGCCGGGTGGGATCACAGGTGCGTGCCTCGGGTAGCGCTGAAGTGCTTCGCATATATGGTGTGTGTGTGCTGGAGCCTTATGAGCGTCATGTGAAGAGTGCGTGTGTTCCACATGCGCAAGCTCAAGCCGCTGGCGATTCTCAAGCACCACACTGAGAGCGTGTTCGGTCTGGACTTCAGCCCCGACAGTGCGCTGCTGGCGTCTGCGTCCAAGGACCGCAAGATCGCGCTCTGGTCCGTGTACCCGCCGGACCCGGCCGCTGCTCAGCGCACGTTGCGCGCATATTAACTATCATCTATGTACCGCAAGTCGGTACTTCATTCCTTCATTAATTAGTTAGTGAGCGTGGTTGACGTGTTAGTTGCGTGTTGGCGGCTACGTAGCCGTGAACTCGACCGACTTCTTCAGGTTCGAGTTGTAGTAGAGGAAGTGGTGGTAGCGGAAGTACGTGACAAGCTCTGTGAGCCCCACGTCGCGCTGCGCGTGGCACTCGCGGCCGCGGTGGCCGTACTGTTGGCACACCTTGCACCGATGCTCGCCCGTGCAGTGGTTCGCGTGACCGCAGAGCAGACAGGGCTTGTTACGGTTCGGGCACGCGGCACCACGGTGGGTGCCGCGCTCTGTGCAGTAGCGACACCGGTGCAGCTCCGTCGTGTGCGCCTTGCTCTGGCAGAGCGAGCACGCGCTCTCAGTCTGCTGTTGTGCCGGGTCATGTGAAGAATTGGTCGAGGTCGGAGGAGACGACGACGGCGAGGACGACGATGACTTGAACGAGCGCTCGAGGATGTTGTCGATCGTCCGGGTCATCGGCAGCAGCGAGAACGGTGACGCCGTGCGCCGGCCGACGCCCAGGCCGTCCGCCTTGAGGAAGATCTTGACCGCCGAGTCCGCGTAGCCTTCCGCTGTCGGTGGAAACGCGTGCACCGTGTCGGACGGATGCATCACGATAAGTACCTGCTCCGGCTCAAAGAGCACCCGCAGGCGCGCCGCCACGCCGATGTCGCCGATGCGCGGCGAGCCAAAGCCCACCATGCTGATCTGGCTCGAGTCGAGCCCCGCCATGCGCGCGCGGTCGCCCAGGTACAGCATGAAGAGCTGGCCGAGCATGCCGCCCATGCTGTAGCCCGTCACGTGCACAGCCACGCCCTGCTCGACGTACTTCATGATCGTGTCCAACAGCCCGTCCTTGATCATGTCCTGCATGTAGTCGTGGACGGCGCGGTGCACGCGCACGGTGCGCGCCTTGCTCAGGCGCGTCGGGTCGCTCCCACTGCTGTCGCTGTCTTCGTCGCTGTCGCGCCGCCGTCGCCGCGAGTGCGAGTGGACGGATACGGGTGGCTGGTCCAGCAGTACGAGCGAGTCGAAGCGCTGGATACGCGGGCGCGCCATGAGCTTCTCAAGCGGCGTGATACCCTCGGGCTCGATGAGCCCGCGGTCAAGCCCCACCGCCATCATGTTCTGGATGCTCTGTCGGATGCGCGTCTGTTCACCGTCCGACCACGCCGAGCCGATCTTGCTCCACATGTACTGCAGGATCGCGGACGCCGGGCTGTAGTCACCCGAGATCGACGACGTTACGACGTTGAGCGCCGACGAGAGCGACATGGAGCGCATCTGCGTCTTGAACTCTGTGATCTCCTTCTCCGCCCAGCCCGACCAGAAGTCCCCCCAGACATCGCGGATCGTCTCTGGGTTCCCGGCGGGGCTAAACGCCACCACCACGTCCGCCGGCACCTGCCCCGACGGGTCCGTCGCGGAGCTCTCCCACACGTGTGCGCGCGCGCAGCGGCGCTTGTTCTGGAAAATGTGCTTGAGCTCATACACGGACGCGTCGCCGGCGTGGCGGCGATCCGTGCAGATCTTGACGCCCGGTCCAAACTTGACGTTCTTGTTCCCGTCCGCGTCCTCGTTCACGAGATCCTTCTCCTTGAGCATCGAGAACTTGGCCGAGAGCAACAGCAGCTGCTTGCCCTTGCGCAGGATCTCGCGCTTCTTGCGGAAGTTGCGGTGCATCCCGGCGATCGCAGACGCGAACGCGTCATTGATGTCCTCGTCCTCCGGGCAGCTCACGATCGTGTCCTCCTGCTCCGTAATGAGCAGGATCTCATCCGAGTACTCGTGGCGGTACGTGCCCGCGACGACGTCCATGCCGTACTTCTCGACCGCGAGGTGCGCCGCCTCGATCATCTGTCCGTCCTGGAACTCGTGCTTGAATGTGACGAGGAACGCCTTAGGACACCAGTTTTTGCGCACGCGTTTGATCAGGTTCGGGACGCGCACGAAGTTGACCGAGAACTCGCCCTTCTTCTTCTTTGCGCGGTCATCGTCGTGGCCGTGTGTGGGCACGTAGAAGTCCATGACAGTGGCGGCGAGGATGACGACGGCGCGGTTGTCGGCCTCGTTCATAGCTTTCGCAGTCAGTCGCAGCAGCATCAGGTACTGCTGCACAGACGTGAAGCTCAGGTTGAGCAACCGGTCCTTGGCGTCATTGTAAAGCAGCGTGATGTTCTGGAACTTGATCTGCTGTCCGAGGTCGAGGCCTTCGAGCACGAGCCCCTGCTCGCGCATGTGGAACATGTCCATGAACGCGCCGCTCTGGATGTACTCTTGGAAGTGGCGCGTGAAGGGCTGCATGGAGCCCTCGCGATGCAGGAAGATGACGGCGTAGCCAAGCTGCAGCAGGTGCTCAGCGCACGCGGGCCCTTGCTGCTCCTGCGCCTTGGCCGACAGATCCACGAACGTGTCGTTGCGCGCGTCGAGCGGGACGATCGTGGCGCCGGCTGTGACGAGCGCGATGCCGCGGCGGCGGTTGCCGGCCGCCAGCTGGCTGCGCACGAACTCGCCCACGCGCGCCTCGATGCGCTCGAGCTCCCAGCGCGGGTCCTGTGTGGTTTTGGCGAAGAAGTCGTCGACGAACGCGTCGGCGTCTGCGGGCGTGGCGCCGCCGCCGATGCGCTGGCGCAGCGTGCCCCAGAGCGCCATCCGATTCAAGCCGCTGGCGAGCGAAGCGGAGTGAGTGCGCGCGCGAGACTGCGAAATGGCAAATGGAGCAGCAACGGCGCCGTTGCCATACGTTTGCTGCGAGTGCGCTGTGCGTGTGCTTGGAAGAGCGGGTGGGAAAGGAAGGAAGGAAGGAAGGGTGGATCTAATCCTGGCGCAAGAAATGAGATGACGCGCACGGTGTCAAAGCAAATAGTAAGGCGAACATTTCGGAGGATATCTGAGCCCAAGCTGATTCCTTGCTGCGAACACTCGGGGATCTGCAGAGAAACCGCGTCTTTTTGAGAAATGTTGAGAGAACTATCTGAGGATGCGAAAGTCGAAACGCCTGCTATGCGCGTCACCCGTGCGCGTCAGGCTTCGATGCAGGACAGAAACCGTGCGATCCGAGATCTCGAACTGGGTGCTTCCGTTTGGCCTTTTGGTGATCCCACCTCGCTGATGGCGCGGCCGCATGGCGAGGTCGCGACGACGCCCGCGATGAGGAGGATGGCGGTGGCTTTGAAGCAATGCGCGAGCCACGAATGGCTGGCAGGCTGGCGCAGGCGACCCGAAGCGGACAGCGGGACGCCGCGAAAGTGATTGAGAAGAAGAGCACAAGCCACACATCCTGGCGCAGAGCTACACATTACACTGGTGGCAGTGCACACAGATGGGTGGTGCGAGAGTGAGAACAAGGAGCGCTAGTGAATGCATATGCGCAATGTCGAAGCGGTACGCTCGGTTGTTGGCTCGTCAGGCGACAGGCAACCACCACAAGCGCACAACACGACGGTGTTGGAGACAGTGAGAGTAAGAGAGAGTAAGAGAGTGAGAGAGAGAGTGAGAGAGAGCGTAAGAGAGAGAGTGAGAGAGAGTTGTTTCTCTCGGAAAGGTACGAATTTCTACTGTTTGCGTCACGTAAAGTCCGTATTGCATGATGCGAATCGCCCCATACATTCGTAGCTACACATTCCCACACACGCAAGGTCCGTTTCGACACACACGCCTTCAAGCTCACCTGTGCGTGCCGCGTGCGTGACACCGCCTCCCCCGCCCTCCCTCGCTGCATGGAGAACCGCCGCAAGTCGCCGGCGGTGCCACCCACCGGGAGCTTCTTCTCGCCCGGCGCGCTGCTCAAGCGCGTCAGCAGTCCCATCGCTGCCGTGAAGGATTCGGTGCTCGCGGCCGCCACGCCGCGCACGCTGCTCACACCCTCGTCGTCCGCCCGCGCGCAACCAAGCCCCGCCGAGTACCCGCGGCTTTTTGACGTGCGAGCTTCAGTGGATGTCGGTGGCCGCACGTTCTTCGCGCCGGGCGAGGGCTCACGCACGAGTTCGCGCACGAGCTCGTCCAGCTCGGCTGCTACCGCCGATCCAACGACGTCACCGCCGCCGCCGCGTAGCGTGGAGCTGCTGGATGAGGACGAGCGTGCGCTGCTAGAGGTGGGACACCACAACCTGCACTCGGTGCTCACAAACCCCAAGGCGAGCAGCTGGGGCGGCGCCCTGCTCGACGTCTTTGCGCCGCTCGAGCCTGACCTCGGCATGCTGCCGTTCCCGGGACTCGAGTCCGTGCACGCACGGGACTTCGAGCCGTACCTACGCAAGTTTGGCAAGAACGCCAAGCGTTATGAAGAGAACCACTCCAAGCCCATCAGTGAGCAGCTCTCATCCAAGAACGTGCCCTCGGTCTCAGTCGCGGACGGTATTATGCTAGCAATGAATGTGAGTGAAGTAGATGCGCTGCACCACTGACGCGGATGCTCTGCATTGCTGCTGCTGCTGCGGTGGGGGCGACAGAGGACGTCGCCAAATGCTTGGACACGGTGCCCAGCATCTTCTTCCGGCCGACGTTCGACTTGACAGACCCTGCGATCTTCGAGGAGGTCATGAGCATGCAGACGTCGTCGACGCTGCAAGAGGAGGTTCGCGTGTTGCGAATGTTGGTGGCTGTAACGGAGACTGTGGCTCATTGTCACATATGTTGCTACTGCACTCTGTGCATGCACATTGCGTGCCTGCAGCTGACAGGATACCTCGACCGAGTGGAGTTCACGCTGCTGCGACAGGTGTCATCGCGCTCCGATCGTTTCTTCGAAGCGTCCGCAAACCAGGAAGTGATGAAGCGCTCGATCGCGATTGCGTGCGACCAAGTGGCGTCTCTGCGGTATGTTCACAACGTTGATCGATCGGAGTATGTGCACCGCCACCCCATCTCTCTCTATTTACCACGATCTGCCTGTTACTTTGTAGGACGACGATGGACAGGCTCCGGAATGGGCTTGCGGACAAGACGCTCGACATTGTGAGTCTGCACCGCCGCCAGAAGCGCGTCGCCGAGCTGCACGAGGTCGTGACGATGATCGAGAGCGTCAAGAACGCCGAGTCAGCCATCGACGCGCTCGTGCAGTGCCAGGACTACACGAGCGCGCTAGACCTAATCGAGAGCGCGCAGACAACGCTGCGCGAGCACCTGAAGGGCATCCATGGCCTGAGCTCGCTGAGCGACAAGTTCAGCGGCTACAGGGGGTTCATCGTGGCGCAGATCTCGCAGCGCTTCATCTCGCTTGTCACGTCGCCCGAGTGGATGTTCCGCGAGGACGAGCGACGCTCAGAGCGCAGCCGGAGAGAGAGCAGCGAGAAAGACGCGTCGACCGTCGAGACAAAGCAGCTGATCGAAGTGCTCTTCCGGCTCGAAGCGGTCGGGGACGTGGTTGCGAAGTACCGCGACCAGCTGAATGAGGAGATCAGAGTGGTGGTCAAGACGGTGGTGACCGAAACCATTGCAGTGTCGAGCAGCGGCAGTTTGAATGGCGCATCCGCTTCTGATGTGAGCGCGTCACCTGGCGCAGAGTCGAAGGTGTCGCTCCAGCTACGCGCGCTGAAATCCGACGAGTTCCTGCAGTGCGTGCAGATGATCTTCGAGCACTTGATCATGGTGCTGAAGCGCGCCGTGGTGGTCCAGGAACTGCTCGTAGCGGCGATGCAGGAGAAGATCGACCGCGCAGCGCAAGACGATGCGAAGGTCAAGACCGCAGTAGTGACTGCGAGCGCCGAGAGCGTAGAGAAAAGAGACGACGATAGCGAGGCGTGGACGCCGTTGGAGATCTCGAGCGAGGACAAGGAGGTGCTCGGCGACTGGAAGCTCAAAACGACGTGCGCGAATGTGATCCGAGAGATCGACGAAGTGATCCGCAAGACGTGCGAGTTTGCGCAGCGCAGCGTGTCGAACCTCTTCGCTGTGCGCAAAGAGGTCCAGGCAGTGTACACGATGCCCCAGCTGCGCCTCTTGTACGACACGACGATGGACTTCGTCGTGAGCGTCGAGAAACTCACGGGCAAGACGGATTACACGCTGCGCGGCGCGCTGTTTTCGCAGCTCAAGTTGTTCCTGGAGAAGTACCACCAGGCGCAAATGGCCAAGTTGGTCTCGACGCTAGACCACGAGCTGTGGAAGAACACAGAGATCTCGGTGCCGCGCCACAAGGCGCTCGAGGACCTCTCGAGCGGCAGGGGTGTGTCGCTGATCTTGTCGGACGACCGCGAGGTCGCGGGTGAGACGGCCGCGCCGTTCAAGGCGGTCGCGATCTGCGGCAAGTCGTTCCGCGTCGTCTGGTCCGTGCTGTTGATGCTCGAGATCGTGATGAATTACATGTCGTGCGCCGCGAACTTCCCGGTGCTAGCGACGGACGTGCTGCAGCGCTCGATCGAGATCTTTCGGGTGAGGAGTGACACGGAGTTTGGTGGTTGTTTGATGTATCTGTCGTGCTCATATATGTTGTGTTATCTGGTGTAGTTATTCAACTCTCGGACGACGCAACTGGTGCTCGGCGCTGGAGCGATGCAGATCGCGCGTCTCAAGAGCATCTCCACGAGACACCTGGGTTTGTGCAGCAATGCTCTCAGTCCTTATGCCGTTTGTTGGGTCACTCACTGATGGTCTCATCTTTTGGTGGATGCATACGTGTGTGTGTATATCAGCACTGGCGTCGCAGTCGCTCGACCTCGCGATGACCCTGATCCCGCACATTAAAGCCGCGCTGGCGGCGCACTTCACCGACCGCCAGAAGCTGCTCCTGGACGAGTTCGACCGCGTGCTGCGCGACTACGCGGAGCACAACGAAAAGATCTTCAGCAAGTTCACCAACATCGTGGAGGACCAGATCATGAAGCGGTTCTTGGAAAACGTGGCAGCAGAGGTTGGGCTGGCGAATGTGCTTGCTTGCTGTCCCTTGGATGCAAGGGACTGGATGTGTGCAACCGCTAAACTCGTGTGCGCTTGGGTAGGTGAACTACGACGCTGCCAGCATATCGATCCCGTCGAACCCAATGAAGGGGATTACGCAGAACACGCTCAAGCTCCACGCTGTGCTGCATCCCGTGCTGTCCCCGACGCAGATGAAGGACGTCATGTCGCGCGTCTTCGACATGTTCTCGCAGAAGCTCCCCGAGTGTTTCAAGCAGGTGCAGCCGAAGACGCCGACAGGACGAACGAGGTTCGTTGGCTGGTGTCAAGAGAGGGAGCTCTTCAGTTGCTCACCTGGTGTCCTGTGTATGTGTGTATCTTTCTTCTCTCTCTTCATTAGAGTGCTCGAAGACATCACCGTGTTCGTGGAGAGTTTCAAGGAGGTGAGCGAGATGGAGTTCAACGGCGACGCGCTGCTGCGCCACTTCAAGGCTGCCTACAGCAGCAGCACCTAGAAAGAAGCACAGTGAACTAGCACACACTTACGCGCGAATAGAGCAAGCGAAAAGAGACCGAACAGGGCAACGCGGAGCCTGTTACTACGATCCGCATCGGTTCCCACCACACTCATCCTCCATCGATCCCCATACGCACGCACGCACACACAGACGCACGAAATATTTCTCACGTGAGCAAGTGGGGCGAGCTGCTGGCGTCGCTCTTCTCTATGGAGCCGGGGCCGAGTCTGCGAGCGCCTTGATCGTGTCGAGCGACTCCTTCAGCGACTGCTTGTACTTCTCACCGTCCGTCACGCCGCTGTCCTTGAAGTTCGTCATGCTCACATTGATGCTGTCGCTGTGCAGCAAGTAGCCGACGCCGTAGCCGTGTGGCACGACCGCGCCGAAGTTGAAGTACTGCAGGAACGGCGTCGTGACGTTGCTGGACGAGATCTGGAAGTTCGTGCTCGCCGCACGCTCGGGGCTCTTGAGGAACGGGCTCTCGATACCATTCTCGTTCGCGATCGACGCGAGCGCCGTGAGGTGGCGGTCGACGCCAAGTCCCTTCTGCGCCATCTTGGCCATCTCCACGTGGCGGTTCACCGCTGCGACGAGAAGCTCGCGCTGCGTCTCGGTCGACGCCTGCCCGCCAGCGACAGCGCGAGCGAACTCAGCCGCCGCGGGCGTGAGCGACCGGATGGTCTCTGTACGGCCGTGCAGGAACGCGCGCGTCGAGCACGACTCGTACGTGGCCGCGACGTTGCCGTGCGTGCGCACGAACGCCAGCTGCAGCGCCATCTGCGCGATGCCGTCGGGGCTCAGCTTCCACTTCTTGCACTCGTTCTTCGCAAAGTTTGTGTACGCGAGGAACTCGGACTGGAGATTGCCGGCGAACGTCGCGAAGTGCGCCTCAGCCTTCTTCACGTCCTCAACAAGGTTGTTCGAGAGCTTCCAGTCCAACTTGGTGGGCTTCGCGGCGTCCGCGAACTCCGGCAGCTCCTTCAGAGGCGCAAAGCCGGACGAAGTCCCGCGCATGTCGTGCCACACCTCGTGCAGCCAGCGGTTCCACGACGTGCCGTCCGAGAACGAGTGCTCAAAGTTCACGGTCAGGTGGCCGTCCGGCTGCACCGCAACCTGCACCTTGTCGAACCAGCGGCCCGAGCCCTTGCCGTGGAGCGCCAGCTCCATGCGATCCTTCGTGTCAGCGGACGTGCGCTGCTCCAGGACCAGGACGAAGAGCGCCGAGTCGATGGTGCGCAGCGACTGCGCGTTCACCGGGTCGTGCGCAATGAGATCATCGCGGACGCGCGCCCACTCGTCGCGGTTCTCCGCAGTCAGCGTCGAGATGTCTAGGTCGTCGTGCTCCGCCTTCGCCGACGAGTTGAGGATCTCGTTGAGGCGCTGCTCGAGCGCCGCCTGCGAGAGCAGCTGCTTGCCATCCGGGCTGAGCACGTCGAGCTTGAAGAACTGCGTGCCTTTGAGCACGACGATGTGCGACGAGAGCGGCGCGGACTCAAGCACGTCGCGCTCGCGCCGCGGGATCTTAGCCGTGCCGAACTGGCGCGCGAAGCTGAACATGCACTGGTTCTTGTCCTGCTCGAGCTCGCTGCGCTTGACCTTGTCCCACCACTTGGCGGCCGAGCGCACGAACGCCGCAGCGCGCGGTACCATGCCCTGCAGGTTGCCGTCGGTCTCGTCCACGAGGCCGTACGCCGGGTTCACGTTGATCGGCGACTCGTATCGGCCGCCGAGGTACATCTGGTCCCAGTCGGCCTCGATGTAGCTGAACGGGTACGCGCGCCCCATGGCCTGCGAGAACTCGCGCTTGAGCAGCAGGTCCTGCAGCGCGCGGCCCTCGCCGGCCTCGAAGGCGGCCGCCAGCTGCGCGTGTGCCTCCCACGCCTGCGCGTCCAGCAGCGGCCGCACGCTTTCGAGGTAGCGCGCGACCGTGTCGCCCACCTGCGGCACGGGGAGGCGCGGCAGGTTGAACTCGTTCGTGGCCTGCATGCGCTTGAACCAGCCGGGCAGCTGCGCCGGCGACTGCGTGGCGAGCGGCGCGCGCTGCAGCTGCAGCGGGCGGTGGCGGAAGGCGGCGGCGGCGGGGCGGACGATGCGCATCGTTAGCTTGCGCAGGAGGTGGGAGATTCGGAAGTGAGGGCCCGAATCGGGCATATCCGGAAACAAGAGCGCCCAGATCCGGAATATTCGAGGAGGCGAGTTTGGCTAAACCAAGTCGCAGACCTACTTCAAGCTTGCGAATCGCGTGATGGTAGAATGCGATAGTAGAATGCGATGATAGAATGCGATAGTAAAATGGGATGATAGGTAGAATGCACCGGTGCGAACACCTTGCTGCGGCCTCCCCAGGCCGGAGGACTACAGGAAACCGAGGAGCTCGCCGAAAAACGCCGCGATCTCGCGCTTCTCCTCCGCGTCAAGCTCCTTGTCCTGCGCGAACGCCGCGGCCGCCACCTCGACGCCGCTCTTCACGCCCGCCGCCTGGAACGTGGCTTGGCATCCTGGCAGCTGATTGCGCATCGCGCCGAGGATCTCGAGTACCTGTCGGTGCCGAAGCTTGGGCGCCTGCACAGCAGCATTAGCGCAATCGAACCGCCAGCGTCAGATATCAGAGCCTTCCTCTCGCCTTGCACTTGGTCCATCGCTGGCACCCAAGCGTAACAGATTCAAGTGACAGACACGTACATGCTCGATGAAGAACGCCGATAGTCGCTGACACCACTCGGCGGACCGCAAGATGCGCTGGAGCTGTTTCAGACTCGACTCGCCTGCATCAGCCGCGTCGGTCTTCGGGTCCGTCTCGAGCAACAGGTCGTGGACGAGCAGCGCCGCCTGTTCCATGAGCCACCAGATTCAGCACAAGTCCCTTCCTAGCGCATACTATACACACGCAACGAACCTTGAGCTGGACACTCGCAGGGTGCACCACACCGTCGAACACGGCCGCCAGCGCGTCCGGGCCGTGGTGCAGCAGGAACAGCCGCTGCCCGCGCTCGTTAAACAGCACCAGCGACGAGATCGCGTACAGCGCCTTCTTCTTCACCTCAAAAATCTCCTTGAGTGCCTGCGAGTCGTTCTCGTCGCCGACCGGAACCTTGAGCGCAAGCGCCTCGACCAGCTTCGGGACCGCGCCAGCGTCGATCGCCCAGTTCTGGCCGTCCTTGTAGTTCTTCGCAGCGCTGCCGATGATCCACGCCGCGTGCGCGCGCACCGGCAGGTTCGTCGAGTTTAGGTACCCCGCGATGATCTCGAAGCCGCCGATGAAGTTGAACACGTACGTCTTGTCGAGGTCCTGCACTTCCCATTCAAGCACCTCGAGCGCGTGCACCATCGCGTCCGTGTCGCCGGTGCGCTCGGCCACGCGGAACTGCTCGAGCAGCTCGCTAAGGTGCTTGGAGTCGTCCTGCATGCTCTCGATCGCGTCCTTGAGATCCTGCTGGCGCTTCTTCCAGAGCTTGACAATCTGGCGCCGGAACTCGGCCTGCGAGAGCTTCGCGTGTGCTTCGTTTATGTCCATGCCGTCCTCGAGCACCGGCGGCTCCGGGAGCGCCTGCAGCACCTCGTAGATCTTCTCGTGGTTCCACGCCGGCTCTTTCGCAGGCGGCGCTTCATCGTCGTTCTCACTATCAGCAGTCGTTGCGACATCGTCCGCTGCGATCTCCGTCGCTTCCGAGGCCTCCGACGGCACGACCGCCACTGCGCCGCCGCGCGCGGCTGCTGCTGGTGCTGCTTTTTGCGTCACAACGGCGTCCACTTCGCCCTCGACGTCCGTGGCAACCGTAACGGTCGAGTCGGGGTCCACGACCACGGAGCGCAGGCTCTCCTCGGCAGCCGTGTCCGCCGGGTCCATCAGCTTCGCCTCCTTCTTCCCCGTCTCCAGGTTGATGCGCACATGAAGTCCCTACATATACACGCTCGCGTCGCGTCAGTCTCAGCTCCCCCACCAGCAGTACTTCCAGGCACAACTTCAGCTGCTGCACGCACCCGCGGGATGCCCTGGCCAGGCAGCAGCTCCTTCCACTCGCTCGTCGCCACGAACTCCGGCACCTTGTCTGCCGCCGTATCTGCACTCGCGCGCTCGCCGCTAGTCGACTGCGCTTGTACGCTGCTCGCCGCGCAGCCAGCGAGCGCCACGATCACCAGCAGCACCAGCAGCGCTGCGCTGCGTCGGCGAGCGCGTCTCGGCGTCCTGGTCATCATACTTGTGGTGCTCCTCGGATCTGTCAATTGCGAAATGCAGCGATCTTGTATCACTTTTAAGGAGCTCTAGACACGTGGCACAAAGTGTAGCACACACGTGGCACAAACAGTCACTCATACGTGACACAAATCTCTGGTATCAGCCACTCTCGGCCGCTTTTGGGTACTGATACCAAGGTATCGAACAGTTGTGGTCACGGGCCACTAATGAGAGCAGCCACATTTTCTACATCAACCAGCTTCGTCAACAGAAGCAACGAAGTTGACTTGAGCATGAGCAGCGCCGATGACACGCCCGCGCACCTCGTGGCGGCGCGCGCAGCTGTCCGCGCAGCCAGCGAGCATCATCCACTGAGCCGCCGCGTACAGTACGCGCGGCTGCGCGACCCGGCGGCCGCCGGCGCGCTGCGTGTGAACAAGTGGGACGCGCAGATCCTGGACGGCGAGATCCTGGGGCTGCTCAAGAACCCTGCGAAGGCGCTCTTCGCCATGTTTGAGCCGGGCGTGGCGGACCGCGTCAAGCCCGAGGTGGACGCGCTGCTCGGCGCGCTGTTCTTCGCTTTCTCCACGGGGCTGCGCAGGGTGGGATGAATTGGAAATGGTGCGATGTGGTGTGGTGTGTGCTGTGCTGGTGCTGACTCGCGCGCGAATGGGAATGCGGGTGTCCGGCCAGCCGACGCCGGGGATGAAGCTCGAGAACGTGCAGTTCGCGCAAGGCTCGCTGACGACGCGTCGCGTCGCGGCGCTCTTCCTGCTGTCGGTGGGCGTTCCGTACGCCTGGAAGCGACTCTTCCGCTACATCTCGTCTTCGCGATGGGTCTCCTCCTCCTCCTCCTCCTCCTCCTCCTCCTCCTCTATGGCAGCAGAAGATGACGGCACAGGGGAAGTGCGCCGCGCGCGCGTGCTCAAGGTCATGAAGTGGGTCGAGACGTTCGTGCTCGCGTGCCAGCTCGCGAACCTGCTGGCATTCCTGCGCAAGGGGATGTACCGGTCGCTCCCGGAGCGCTGTCTTGGGATGAAGATGGTACAATGTGCGCTTGTGCGCGCTGACCAGAGCTACCATAGTATGCTGACAGAGTTTGTTTCCACCCTTACAGGAGAGCATCGAGCCATCGCGAACACCGCGGTCGATCAACTTTGAGTACATGACGCGCCAGCTGCTCTGGGACGGTCTGATGGTGCGTCGAGCTAGCTTCGTGCACGACACTCGCGCGCTGATGCGCGCTGACGATTTCATTGGATGCGTGCGCAGGAATTCGGCAACTTTGCGCTGCCGTTCCTGACGTGGAGCCGCAGCCGAGCGGCGACGTCGCTCCGTGGCTCTAGCGCAGACAGGAGCAGCAGCAGTCGCTCGCAGTGCTCGCTGTGCGGCATCACTCCTCCTCAGGTGCTGTCTCCTTCACCTCCGAGTTCGCAGTGATGGGATGTGCGAAAACGCTGACTACGTGGTGATCTGATAAATGGCTCCAGACGCCATACATCACGTCGTGCAAGCACGTGTACTGTTACTACTGCCTGCAAACGGCGGTCGCAGGCGACGAAGAATTTGCGTGCGTGGCTCCGCTTGTGTCTCGATGCTTGCTGCGTATCCGACGCCATCTCGCTCACTGCTGGCTGGCTGGTTGTTGTTGTTGCAGGTGCGTGGCGTGCGGCGTCAAGTTCGACTCTTCGCAGCGCCTTCGTGGGTGATTCAGTGGGCGATTGGGGTAGATGCATGGAGATGTTGATGAAGCACCGAGAAGAATGACAGCAAGAGGTGTGCGAAGGAATCGCTATGTCGAAGAGCTGTTTGTTGCCTTGTTCTCGAGCATTTCGCACGACGCCGATAGTACACGAGTTCGTGGCAAGAGCTCTCATGTCCACACGATGCCAACGTGCGATCTGGCTATGGCAGATCGAGCCACAAAGCGACATCACACGCACAGACAAATGCCTCAAGACACGGCACCACCTACTCGAACCGCCGCGCGGCTCGGTACACGGCCATACAACGATCGGTCATGCACTGCTACTATCTACTCACACTACATGATCAGTTCTTTGGAAAAGGGTGGTGTTAAAAAACACCAGGGGGGAGAGATGAAGGTCGACGCGCGAAACGCATCGCCGACACTGTCGATGAAGTTGAGCAGCAGCTCCGGCGACCGAAGACAAGCGAGCGAACAACCATAGGCTGCCGCCCGCTCACCTCAGTCGCAGTCGCTGCCGTCGCCACAGTGCAGCACTTCCGTCCGCTCGAGAGCAGACATCAGCTACTGCTTGTTGCTTGACTTGAAAATAAAGCCGGACGCTTACGAGCGCTCGCCACGGATGCGACGCGCCAGCTGGATGTCCTTCGGCATGATCGTCACACGCTTGGCGTGGATAGCGCACAGGTTCGTGTCCTCGAAGAGACCCACGAGGTACGCCTCCGCCGCCTCCTGGAGCGCGAGCACGGCCGAGCCCTGGAAGCGCAGGTCCGTCTTGAAGTCCTGCGCGATCTCGCGCACGAGACGCTGGAACGGCAGCTTGCGGATGAGCAGCTCCGTCGACTTCTGGTAGCGGCGGATCTCACGCAGCGCGACCGTGCCCGGGCGGTAGCGGTGCGGCTTCTTCACGCCGCCCGTCGCCGGCGCGCTCTTGCGAGCCGCCTTGGTAGCGAGCTGCTTGCGCGGCGCCTTGCCGCCGGTCGACTTGCGAGCGGTCTGCTTGGTACGGGCCATCTTGAGTGCGAGGAGAGTTTACTGAGCTGACAGAGAGCGCGAGCGGCTGCTGGCTGGAGCTGAGGAAATTCAGGAGTGAGCGAGCGACTGGGCTTGGCTTGGCTTGGCTTGCTGCCCGGTCGCCTCGCCTGCTGGTTTGCTGGGTGGGCAGCTCCGAGAGCCTGACGTGGGAGGCAGCCAAGCCAAGGGCTCACGCGAGGTTTTGGCGCGAAAGCTTGCGCAGAGAAACCCGCCAATGAGCGCGAAGGACGGGAATGCAGCCAATCCCAGTCGAGCTCGCGAGGCCACGGCCGATTTTCAAACGTTTGGGGTGGTTTGGTTTGAAAAGGAGGAGCCAAAAGCGAGAATCTCGCGGCGCTCTCGGTGCCCAAGTCGCCCGAACGCTCATTTCGGAATCTTCTTTCCAGCACTCGAAGCAACTACTTCTCCATCTGCAAGATGTCTGGACGCGGCAAGGGCGGCAAGGGCCTCGGCAAGGGCGGTGCGAAGCGTCACCGCAAGGTGCTTCGCGACAACATCCAGGGTATCACCAAGCCGGCGATCCGCCGTCTGGCACGCCGTGGCGGTGTCAAGCGCATCAGCGGCCTGATCTACGAGGAGACGCGCGGCGTGCTCAAGGTCTTCCTGGAGAACGTCATCCGCGACTCGGTCACGTACACGGAGCACGCGCGCCGCAAGACGGTGACGGCCATGGACGTGGTGTACGCGCTCAAGCGCCAGGGCCGCACGCTCTACGGCTTCGGCGGTTAAGCGCTTTCGTCTGGTGGACCGAGCAAGCGACGTCACAAGCGACTGCTGCTGCTACTGCGGCAGTAACAACAACGATGTCTGGGAGGCGTCTGGAGCTCCGTGTGGGCTCTGGCGCGCCGCCCGGACCTTCATCCCCACTGGTGTTTTTTAACACCACCCTTGCCGAAAGATTTCTGGTCATGTGTGAGTGTGCATGTGTGCGAGTGAGTGAGCGAGTTCAGTAGTGAACGCTGAAGGCTTCTGGTCGGTGGACTACTTCGCCGTGCGAAGCCTCGTCGATGCGAGTTCGTCCGCGATGTCGCGCTAGTATGGTGGAAGTCGGCGCCGCGGAGAGTAAGATGCAATCTGATGGTTTCCGTGTCCACTGGAGCAGCGGGCGATGCCGCGCAATGTACTGCGCGATGCAAGCTTCTTGGCTCCACTGCCCACGCTGTGAGCACGCCAATGTGTGTGTATGCATAGATATGCGCACGTCGCCGTCGTGGTCGTCGTGCGGCGGCCGCGCGCGCGAAAGAGAGAGAGAGAGAGACCAGCACGTAGTCAGAGCGATTTTGAACGGCACGTCCTCCAGCTATTTGGTCTTATCCGCGCGTCGTCTTACTATCTGCGCGTCTGTTTTTGGCGCCAAAAACCCTTGTCCGAATTGCTACTCGCGCATCGTTTCCGCTCTCACTTGGAGTTTGTATGCGGCCCCAATCCGAGGCATTCGATTCGAGCCACAGCCCAAGACGCTCCGCACCTGCAAGACCGCCACCGCCACCCCAAGCAACAAGCGCCGTCCGCCGCCATGGTGAACCTCACGACCAACGCGGTCGCGATGCTCTACAACAAGCAGGCGCCCGACGGCTTCGAGCCGTGGCTGCAGATCATCGACATCAAGAAGATCAAGCCAGCGAGCGGCACAGGCGGCGACCGCTACAGGTGACCCGCCCGCCGCCTTCCTTCGTCTCTCTCTCATGCGGGGGAACGCGGCACCTGACGAACTCCTGACTGCCGCACAGGATCATGCTCTCGGACGGCGCATCGTACATCAGCGGCATGCTCGCCACGCAGCTGGCGCCGGTGCGTACCCTCTCACCTGTGGGGTGGGACGAGTGCGCTGGTAACAGAGAGCTCACTTCCCCTTCGTGCGGATGTGGACACGCACAGCTCATGGAGAGCGACAGTCTTAAGGTGAACTTCGTCGTGCAACTCAAGGACTACATCGGCAACGACGTGCAGGGCCGCAGGTGAGCTGCTTGTGCATGCTCCACACTTCTCTCGTCAGCTACTCGCATAAGGTCGATGCGTGCGCTCATACCCACTCGCCGTGCAGAATCCTCATCGTGCTGAGCATCGGCGAGATCGTCCCCGCCTTCGAGCGCATCGGCGCGCCGCAGAACATCGAAGGCGCGAGGGGCGCGTCTGTCCCAGCAGCGGCGCCGACCGCAGTGCCCCCGAGTCTGAGTGCGCGTCCGCAGCAGCCGATCCCCGCGGCGCCCGTCCAGTCGAGCTACCAGCAGCAACAGCAGAGCTCCATGTACAACGCCGCGCCGCCAGCTGCCGCCGTCGCGCCGCAGCAGTCGTCCTACAGCGCGCCGAGCTACGCGCAGCCGCCGCGACCGGCGGCATCGTCCGCGTACAACCGCGGGCCGGTCGTGCGCCAGGACCCGAACGTGCGTATCTCGGACATCCACAGCCTGAACCCGTACGCCGGCGGCCGCTGGACGATCAAAGCGCGCGTGACCGCGCGCGCGCCGATCAAGAACTGGACGAACGCGCGCGGGCAGGGCAAGCTGTTCAGCTGCGACCTTCTTGACTCGAAGGGCGGCGAGATTCGCGCGACGATGTTCAACGACGCGGTGGACAAGTTCTACGAGCTGCTGCGCCCGGGCGGCGTCTTCTACTTCACGGGCGGCAAGATCAAGATGGCGAACCGCAAGTTCTCGAACGTGGACAACGACTACGAAGTGAGCTTCGACCTGAACTCGGAGATCTCGCCGGCGCCCGAGGACGGGCAGATCTCGCAGATGAACTACGCGTTCAAGAAGATCGCGATGATCGAGACGCTACCGGCGGACTCGAACGTCGACGTCATCGGCGTTGTGCGCGACGTCGGCCCCGTGAGCGAGATCACGTCGAAGGCCGGCAAGCAGCTCTTCAAGCGCGACATCTCGCTCGTCGACGACTCGAACGCCGAGATCAAGCTCACGATGTGGAACGACCAGGCGCGCGAGGACTGCTCGAGCTGGACGAACAATGTCGTGGCAATCAAGGGCTGCCGTGTGAGCGAGTACAACGGGCGCTCGATCAGTACACTCTCGAGCTCGAGCTTCGCGGTGAATCCGACGATCACGGAGGCGGGCCACCTGCTCAACTGGTTCAACACGGGTGGCAGCTCCGCACAGGCTAAGTCCCTGAGCTCGGGCGGCGCGGGCGGCTTTGGCGGCGGCGGCGTTGGCACGTTCGCCGAGCGCGCGGTGATCAGCGACATCAAGGGGAAGCAACTCGGATTTGGCCAGAAGCCCGACTACATCACGGTCAAGGGGACGGTGAACTTCATCAAGCACGACACGGGCATCTACTACCAGGCGTGCACCAAGTGCCAGAAGAAGGTCGTGCCGGACGTGGCGCAGAACTTCACGTGCGAGAAGTGTCAGACGTCGTACAGCACGTGCGAGAACCGCTACATCATGTCGGTCGTCGTGCTCGACCACACGGGCAGCACGTGGACGACGTGCTTCAACGACCAGGGCAAGGTGGTGCTGAACGGCCGCACGGCCGACGAGATCGGCGAGCTGCGCGAGACGAACCCGGGCCAGTTCGAGGCCGTGTTCAAGGAGGCGCTATTTAAGCAGTACGTGTTCCGCCTGCGCGTCAAGGCCGAGAACGTGCAGGAGGAGCTGCGTGTGAAGGCGGGCGTCGTGACCCTCGAGCCGATCAACTACGTGGCCGAGTCGAAGGACCTGCTGCAGGCGATCGCACAGTACAACTGAGGCAGACGCTTAGGAGCGGCAGCATCCGTTCATCTTACATAGCGAACCGTGAGTGCGCGTTTGATATCAAGGCATTACGAGACTTTGGGCGTGTGTTCGTTTGTGTCGAGCATGTTGACTTGCATCAATGCGGTGTTTCTACAGCTTACCGAGGAGAGTATCCTATCGCGTGAAACTCGCGGTCTTGGGTCGGTGGGGTGTATGTCTCGAGCGAGTGCTGCCTGAAGCTGCTCTTGCAGTCGTCGTGGCCTTGTGAGTCTCTTTGGGCGCAAGATCGCGACGCTGGATGATGTAGTACGGAGTGTTCTCCTGAACGAACGGCCCTGTCGCAAAGATGCCGGCTTCGGCAGTCGCGGCGTGGAGCGTGGCGTTCCCGACCGCCGTTCGAAACGGACCCGCGGTCCACTTGAGCTTGCTTTTCTGTAGCTCAATCGCCTCGCGCTCAGCTGGACCGACATACGGCGCGTCGTTCACGACCGAGTAGTAGGTCTGCTTCTCTTCGTTGCGCATCTTGTTGAACCTGCGGATCGCACAGTACGGCTTCTCGAGTTCGTTCTTCTGTAGCACACGCACACATCGGCGGTTCGGTTGATGCGCTTCGGGGTTCTGGTTGCCTACGCTGACACTGGGTGTCTCGACTTCGGGCTCTTCCGTACCAAATACATTGCCAGACTTTGTCACCCGACTCTGGTGTTGCTGGACACTCGCGAGTCCGACGTTGTTGTTGTCGCTGGTCTCGGGCGACTCGAATGCTAGCTTCTTACGCAGTCCTTCGGTGATGGTATCAACAGTCTTGCGCGGAGCTGTGCTGCTAGCTGTGAAATCCGAGGTGCTCGTGTCTTCGTTGGCTGGGTGATGCATCGACGATGCGGGATACGCCGAACGCGAAGTTTTGATCGTGCGAACCGGATGCATTGCCTTCGACGTCGAGCGCGAAGGACCAGCGGAAACGGGCCGACAGCGCTTGGGAGACGTCCTGCCTGCTGTCATCACCGTTGTCATCGCTTCCGGACCGGAGCATGACTGGCCGTTGAAACTGAGCCTCGCTCTGCTGCTGTGAACGACTGACTTGGTCTGAGCCTGGTTGAGGCGATCCTTGAGTCGAGACGAACCGCTGATTGCCGACACGTAGCTCCGGTCGATGTGTGCGTGCACTTTGAGATCCTCGAACTTGGCGAGCACGAAATTGCGCAGCAGCTTGCCGCTCTCTGGGTACTCTTGCGAGAGCAAAAAGTGTGAGCCGACGCAGTTGCCGAATTCGACGAGCATTGGGCCACGGTTGCTGTCGAGAAGCACACGGTAGTGGTTCGTTCCTGTGCTCGCGATCGCCTCGTCGAGGTCCCACTTGCTCTTGCAGTTCGTGACGAACTCGCGATGCGGGATGCTTGTGAAAAGGACGTGGTTGACGTGCTCGAGGCGGATGCAGCACTTGGTGTCGCCGCGCTTTGACAAGCACAGCTGACGACCATGGCGCTCATAGTGCTGTGCGGGTTTGGTGCCGGCGCGTGCCGAGTTCATTTTAGCACCGTAGTCCCTGGCGTGGTCGCTTGAATGCATTACGAGACCCGTGTTGCCCTTCGGGATCCAGCAGTGCTCGCTCGCACTGAAGACAAAGAAATCGCCAGACTTGGCATCAAGAAGCACGTCTGGGACCGAGTACAATGTCGACGCCGTGGACAAGGACGACATCGGTGGTGGTGGGACGGCCTGGATGTCGTCAATCAGACTACCCTTATCGCCGTTGTTCATGACGCGGAAGTGCTCGCCGCCGGTAGAGCACACGTACGCGATCAGCCCAGCGCCGATGCCGCTCGCGAACACGCACTTGCCCGTCATCATGCACATCTTGAGGAGTAGCGCGAGCTTGCGCATTGCTGGTGACCACGGAAGCGCGTTCGCGTCGCCATCCACGAGCACGAAGTCGAGGCGGTCGAAGTTGGTGATGCAGCTCGGACTCGCAAACTCTGAGTGCATCTCGAAGAGGAACTCATCGAGGTCATTGCGCGCGCGCTCCTGCAGGTGAAAGGAGAAGAGAACAGAGTGAGATCAAAGAAAGAAGAATCGCCGAGTCCGCAAGAGCTATCGTGACACTGTTCGCCACGCACCACGACTTCGACCTCAGTCACCTCGGACTTCTCAAGCTCCTTGATGGCGCCCTGCACTTGCTGGCGGAACACGTTAAAGCGCTCGACGCCGCGCGCGTTGCCGCCCGGGTACGCGTTGACAAGCAGCACGCGCATGTTGCTATTCCTAGTCTCCCTTGCCTTGTGCACTTGACGATTCAATGAACGCAGAAGTGAGCGCAATGGATCGGGCGTCAGGGTATCCCGAGTGGCCTGTTGGACTCGGCGATCCGCTCCTCCACACCTCGTTCGACGCGCTCGGAGCGCCGACTGCATCTGCGAAGGGCAGAAGAGAGCTCGTCGCCGCGTTTCGCGCACGCAATGAGACGGTCTCACGATCGGCGACCAAGACGAAAACAACAACGAAGTTGTTCGCCAGAGACTTTGCGGGTGCCAAGTTCCCACTGGTAGCTTGTAGCTGTCTTGTGATCGATGGAGTTCATGAGTTGGCTGCGATGCAGTCAGGCTTACGCGGGGAATCGCCTGGTTGCCTACGCAGCGCAAGTGCAGCTTCCAAGTCAGCTGCCACTTCGGAGTCGCGACGAAGAAGTGCCAGAGCTGCGTCAAGTACGTCGGGCACTTGGACTCGCAATGGAGTAAGTCACTTCTGTTGCTGCTGCTGCTGCTGCTTACGAAGTCTTTTGCCAGATACGACGAACGCAAGTTGGGTTACTACTGCGACGCGTGCTTCGAAGCGCGCCACCCAGCGTATCGGTTGGATCATTGCTGGAGTCCCATCGAGGACGACGTCAACCAAGAGCAGGAATGGGCCTCTCATGTGGCGAGGTTCGTTCGTTCATCCTTGCATTTCAGTTAGTTCAGAGCTTTGAGCCAATGCAAGTGTGTGTGCGCGTTCGTGCACTCGCTTGTTCTCGACAGACTGAAGCTCGAGCAGGACGCTCAAGAGCTCAAGCTCCTGCTCATTGATACGCAGTGCTTCCTCTCGAGTTCCACTCCGGCAGCCCCACCCCCGTCCACTCGCCCACCGCCATCCTCATTCGCACCGAACCGCAGGACATCACGCATCGCCACGCCTCCGCCTCCACCCAAACCCCCAAGCATCCAGCGCACACCCACGGGAGACATCGATTTCCACTCAACGTATGCTGCAATGGCGGCCATCCAAGACACTCTTCGCGGACTCATTGTGCACGTTCGCAGCGAGCTGGAGCGGAAGGCGCCGATGACGCGCGCCGAAGCTCTTGTGACAATTCAACGTATGTGGAGGATCCGAATTGCGAGAAAGCAGCTCAAAGCGCTCGTGCGATCAGTGTATGCGAGCTTCGAGGACCCGGCTACAGGCGAGACGTATTACTACAACCGCAAGACCGGCACGACGCAGTGGACGAAGCCCAGGGAGTTCGAGGATGCTCCTAAGAAACACAGCACTTCCAAGCGCAAGCGCGTATTTAACTCGCGACAGGAGCAGGAAGAGGATGCAGCGAGGCGCATCCAGGGGATGTTTCGAGCGCACGAGGCTCGCGCGCACATGCGCACGCTCATTTCATCCGTGTACGAGAAGATCTGGGACGCGTCAAGCGAGCGCTTCTACTACCACAACACGCGCACGAAGGTAGTCAAGTGGGAGAAGCCGCGGTGGGTGGACGACGCCGAGCTGCTCACGCCGCGCGCAAGGCAACTGCACACGGAAAACGAGGCGAAGTCTGCGAAACTGGCGCTGCTGCGCGCGACGATCACCGAAGACGTGGCGGCCACGATGCTGCAGCGCGCGTACCGGCGCAAGAGAGGGTTCGAGGCGCTGCTACAGCTCTGCAGACAGGTCTACGAGCGCATCTTTGACCCGAGTCAGAATGCGTTCTACTACCACAACACGCGCACGAAGGAGACGACGTGGGAAAAGCCAGCACTGCTACGCAACGCGCGCGCGGACGTGCTCTCGCCTCGCTCACGACTCCAGCAGCTCGAAGCAGCGACCGCAGCCGCGTTGGCAGCATCCCACAGCGTCACGCGAGATGCGTCATCGATGTCGAAGGCGAAGGCGCCACGTGAGTGGACAGAAGAGTCTGCGGCGGCGTGTCTCCAAGGGCTCTTCCGGACGCGTCGTGCGAATCGAGTGCTGGATGAACGCTTGGCACAAGTGTATAGACGTGTGCTCGACGCTGACTCGGGCCAATTCTACTACGTCGATCTGCGCACGAATGCGGTGAGCTGGGAGCCACCTGTGCTGGTGCAACACCGGCATGTTAAAGTCGCCGAGTTCCAGTGAGTGATTGTCTCCTGACAGCGAGTGATGGCGCGTGGGATCTATCTTGAGAGTCACTCGAGAAGGCATGCGGTCTCCTCCTGCTGCTGCTGCTTTGCTGGCGATGGTGGTGACGATGGCCGCTCTCCGCATAGCATCCGCTTCGAACGAATCGGCGGACACTGAGGCGTGCGGCATGAACGAGATCCGCTTGGCGTCGGATGGCGCGATCGACCCTCGCAGTCTGCAGCTTGGCGAGCGCGTGACGCCCAACCACACTCTCGCCGGCACTGTGGACGAAGGCGCCTACCGCTTCTACCACCTCTGCATCGAGCGTCACGAGCATGAGCACCAGATCAACGTGAACCTCACGCTCGACAAGGGCACCGGCAGGAGCTGGTTCGAACCGCCGGACGCCAACCTCTACCTCTCGAGTGACGAGGTGCACCCGCGCATGGGTCACTCAACGTGGATCGCGCAGCGCGTCGGTGACGACTTCGTGCGACTCTACACGTACCTGGACGGCTTCCGACGCAAGGCGGACAGCCGCTCGATCTCGCTGCATATCGGGGTGCGGGGCATGTCAAGTGACCGCGCACGCTACAACCTCACAGTTTCCGTACTCGACCTCCCGCGCTCGCAGGACGTGGCGGTGCGCGAGCACTTCTACGCGCAGCAGCGCCAGCTCGACCACGAGCGCTTCGGTGCGGCGTCCCAGCAGCGGTCGCGTCGTCTGCGCCTCGGTGACAGCGAGTGAGTGAGCTACTGTTTTAACGAGATCGATGCATCCATCCGTTGCTTGAAAAGAGACGGCCTTGATTGCGTAGCGTTCAGTCCTCGATTCGTGACGCATAATGAGACCAAGCGGATTCAGGTCTCATAGTGAAGCCAAGTGAAGAAAGCGCACAAGATGTCGCTCGCAGTTGAGCTGCAGCTGCTGCCGCAGCTCGAGACGAAAGCGGCGCTGGACGCCGCGATCTGCGGCACGAAGGACAAGGTGCTGGTTCTGCGCTTCGGGCGCGCGTCGGACCTCGTGTGCATGCAGCAGGACGACATCGTGCGTGCTGAGCTAGGCTGCCAAGCTGAGCAAATGTGATGCGTGCTGACTGACTGCTGCACGTTGGTGTCCTCGATCCAACAAGCTCGCCAAGTGTGAGCGCGAGCTCTCGCGCATGGCGCGCATCTTCCTCGTCGAGGCAGAGCGCGTGCCGCTCTACTGCCAGTACTTTGACATCTCGCTCATCCCGGCCACGATCTTCTTCTTCAACGGCCAGCACATGAAGGTCGACTATGGGTGCGTGCGTGTGTGCGTGGATGTGTATGTGAGCAACTCGCTGCTTCGTTCTCGCGCGTCGACCGCACTGACTAGCCCTTCTGCGTCATGGTGCCAGGACGCCGGACCATACCAAGTTCATCGGCGCGTTCCGCGCCAAGCAGGACCTGATCGACCTCATCGAGGTGATCTACCGCGGCGCCAAGCGCGGCAAGCAGATCGTCTCGAGTCCGATCGAGCGGTCGCGCATCCCGCAGTACGAGCTCCTCTTCAAGGACATATGAAGAGAAAAGGCCTTAACCTTGCTCCTGTTGCTGCTGCTTCTTGGCCACGACCGGGCGGTTTTGGAAAAGCTCCTGCACGGCGCGGTTCTTCTTCTCGCACTGCCTTCTCGTCTGTTCGATTCTGGCGGCGGTAGCGACTTCCCCTGCTGCTGTTGCTGCTTGTGCAGCGCGTGTCGGAGGCGATCGACTTCCACTCGCTCCGCTGCTGATAGCACCAATCGATGTGCTAGAATGCTCGGAACCTGTCTGCTGGTTGCTGCAAGAGGGAAGAGGAGAGTGCACACAAGCAGCCAGGGGCTGGACAGAGTACTGGAGGAGCTTGTTCTGTCGAGCAGTTGGTAGGCCACATGCAGTCAGCACCCATGCAGCCCTTGTAGATAGGGCATAGATACAGCGAGGGCACACCTTGGTCTCCTGATCGTGCGGGTCGAGCTGCAACGCGCGCTGGTAGTCTGCGCACGCGGCGTCGTGCTTCTCCAGATACCGCTCAGCGTCTCCTCTTCGCACAAAGTACTCGGCGACGTCCGCGTCCTGCGCGATCGCGTTGCTGAACTCCAGCGCGGATCTGTCAAACTGCGCCTTATTGAAGAGCTGCACGCCGAAGTGGTAGTGGATGACCGCGACACGCGCCCGGATGTCGTCGTTCGCTGGAAGCAGCTCGAGCGCGCTGTGATAATCGGCAAGTGCCTACGCGTTGTGGCAGCGAGGCATGTAAGGTGTCTGTGTTTAGCACGATCCAGAACCGAAGCGACAGCGGCGGCAGTAGGCGGCAAACGCACAGCTTGGAAGTTCTCGAGCCCTCGATACGCGTCGCCTCTGTTCACGAGCAGCTCCGGGTTCGCCAGCTTCTCGTGGAAGCGCGCCGCGAGCTCCACTTCGCCACGCATCGCCTGGTTAAACGCGTTGAGCGCCAGCTGATAGGACTTCTCGCGGAGGAACCGCCGTGCAATGTCGGTGAGGATCAAGTTGCGCTGTGTCGCGATCTCGCGATACTCTGGCGACCTGTCGGCAGTCAAGTCATAAGGAGCGGAAGGCGAGGCAGGAGAATCCACTTCATCTTCGTCCAGCGTCTTCGCTTTCTTCTTCATCTTCTTCTTCTCTTGAAGCTCCATCTTGCGCCAGTGCAAACTCAGCGCCTTCTCCACATCCTTGAGCGCGACGTGGTACTCGCCAAGCTCCCGGTGCGCCGCCGCGCGCAATAGATAGAAGCGGGTCTCATCGGGCGAGATCTCGGCAGCCTTGTTGAGGCACGCGATGGCAGCAGCGAAGTCGCGCACCATCACGTGACGACATGCCTGCTCGTAAACGGCTTGAGACTCCTTGAGCAGTCGCTGCTCGTGCTCGATGACCTCGGGGTGGTCGGGCGCGAGCTTGGCCGCGCGCTGGATGTCGCTCGTGGCGTGGTCGTGCATGTGCAACCGCCAGTGGAGCTTGGCGCGCAGCACGAAGTACTCGACGTCGCGCCCATTGAGGCAGATGCAGTGGTCGACGTCCTTGAGGGCCTTCTCGAAGCTGCCAGCGTGCACGTGCGCGAGCGCGCGGTGCAGCCAATAGCTCTCCTCGAGTCCGTTGAGCTGGATAGCCTCGCTCAGGTACGCGATCACGACCGACGGCGCCTCGCCGAGCCGCAGCAGCGAGTAGCCGTGCAGATTGAGCAGCGCCGCGAACTGGTCCTTGACGCGCTGCGGCGGACTCGCGTCGACCGCGAAGAGCTTGCGATAGCTCGCCATGGCTGACTTGAGGTCGCCAAGCTCCCAGAAGACGCGCGCGCGCTTGGCGTAGAGCTCGCTGCGGCTGGGCTGCAGGAAGATAGCTTTGTCGAGACACTGGAGTGCGGTGTCGAGGTCCCGGTTCGCCACAAGTGCGTCCGCCTGCTCCTCCTTCTCGCGCGCAGCGTTCTCGGGCGTCAAGTCATTGCAGGCGGCAGTAGCAGTGCGCCGTTGCCGCTCGTTGCGGTTCACGACCGCCACGGCTGCGTTCGCGAGGCTGTTCATCACGAGGTGATGGGGACACGAAACGACGCCAATCCTGAGAGGTCGCACAATGCAACGCGCACATTGTGCCACGCTGAACAAGACGAGGGGATACGCCTCCTTCTTGCGTGAAGAGACCAACCAACATGGGGAACGTGAAGCCCGTGGTGAAGACGTCGACAATGGAGCAGGAGCTCCAGGACGAGGTGATCGCCGTGGTGCAGCAGGCGATGGATACTGAGGTGGACGAGCAGCAGATCGCGGCCAAGATCAAGACCCACTTCGAGCAGAAGCATCATGGCATGCTCTGGCACTGCTGCGTCGGGCGCAACGTCGCGTGCTACGTCACGCACGAGCAGTCCAAGTTTCTCTACTTTTACATCGGGCAGATGGCCGTCGTGCTCTTCGCCACTGCGTGAGTCGCCCGTCTCTCTCTGCGCATGCAGTACCATTGCGTGCATGCGCAGGGGGAGCTGCATGACCCCTAACACAATGGCTATGCTATCCTTAGTGCTGTGCTCCATCGATTCGCGCCCGCTTGCTGCTTGAGTTGCCCTCGGCGACAATATGTCCTCGAGCTCAAGCGTGCTGATGATACCAGAGTCGACTGCTGCGCTTGTTGACGCTGCGCTCCGACCCAAACTTGCACGACATCGCTCCCGCATTGCTGCGAGCGCCTTGCCACCGCCACCGCTGCCGCTCATCTCGCTGCCGCCAGATGACGAGTTCGAAGAATTCAACACGTCGACACGCACAGGCTTCCACTACGAACTCCCGCACGTCGACCTGGCGAACGCAGAGTGCGAAGACACTTCGGTACTTCCCGAGTCCATGGCTCCAGGCGCTGGTAGTGGTCGCCGGAAGCGCGACCCAGCGCCACTCGCATCCAATCACGAACGACCCAAGGTCTGTCGGCTGCTCAGCGCGTACATGACGCAAAACGAAACCTTCCAGACCCAGCGCCACGGCTTCGGCATCGACACGCGCCTCGTGTACAAGCGCAACAAAGGCATCGACGTCCCCGTGTCGACAAACGCAACAGCTGCAGGCTCGGGTACCACCGGAACCGCAGACGACCTTACTTTCAACGCGCTCTTCGAGAGTGGGAACCTCGATCGCGCGTACCGTGTCAACGGCCGCCAATACGCGTCCAGCGGCGAGCTGCTCGGTGCTGCGGTGCACAGCATGTCACCTTCGACGCCGCAGCCACCGTTCACGTTCTTCGTCAAAGCCGACTTGGAGTACGATCTCTACTGCGACGTCGACGTGAACACGCATGGTCACGTCCAATGGTACTTCTTCCGCGCTACGCTTCCTGGTGTCATGCGCCAGCAGAACACCAGCGGGAGACTAAAGGTGCGCTTCAACATCCGCAACATGCTCAAGCGGGCAAGTCTGTACAACGACGGCATGCTGCCGGCGGTGTACATTGAGGGTCCGTCGTCGGTGCAGCGCGGGTGGCACCACGCTGGCACCAACGTGTGCTACTTCAAGAACGCCGACACATACAGAAACCGCAAGACTGGCAAGGTGCAGAACTACTACACGCTCTCATTCGTGTACGAGTTCGACCTCGGGTGCGTTGGTGCCTCCGGTGTCAACTCGACTTCTTGCATTCCTCAGGCAGCCCCAGCCATGGTTGTCTATTTCGCGCACTGCTATCCATACACGTACACCCGGCTGCAACGATTTTTGCTCTCGCTGCAGCGAGACTCGGAACGCAGCAAGCACTTGAAGCGACGAGTACTCTGCAAGACGATCGCCGGCAACAACTGCGACCTGCTCACGATCACAGACTTCAGTCAGGAGGACTCGCCGGAGCAGCCATACGCCACCAAGCGCACTGGCATCTTCCTCACAGCGCGCGTGCACCCTGGCGAGAGCAACAGCAGCTTCGTCATGCACGGCATCCTCGACTTCCTCACCGGCGACTCGCTCGAAGCGCGCTTCCTCCGCCACAACTTCGTCTTCAAGATCGTTCCGATGCTCAACCCGGACGGCGTCGTGCACGGCAACTACCGCTGCTCGCTTGCAGGCACCGATCTGAATCGCCGCTGGATGCACCCGAGCGCGGCGTTGCACCCGACGATCCTCGCCACCAAGAACGCCATCATGTCCATGAAGACGACTCGGCCAGTCAGCCTCTACTGCGACATCCACGGCCATAGCCGCAAGAAGAACATTTTCCTCTACGGCTGTCGGCCGTTCGAGCCTGCGAGCCGTACAGAGGCGGCGCGACTGCGTTTGTTTCCGCACCTGCTCAGCAAGATGAGCAACGCGCAGTGTGGTGGGTTCTACAGCTACTCAGACTGCACGTTCTCCATCAGCAGCTCCAAGAAGGGCACCGGCCGCGTCGTGGTATGGAAAGAAGCCGAGGTGCTGCACAGCTTCACGCTGGAGGCGTCATTCTTTGGTGTCGGGTGCAACAAGCCACTCCAGCAACAGCAACTCGGGCAGCTTGCGATGGCTGGATCTACAGGAGGAGGCGCCACTAGCTTAAAGCACTTTACCGCGTTCGATTTGCGCACAGCAGGCGTGAAGTTCTGCACCGCATTGCTCCCGTTCGCGCAAGTGATCAATTTGGACCGAGCTGCCGCCCATGCGGAGATTCAGGCTCAGCTGAAAGCCGAGGCAGTTCTCCGAGAATCGTTGGTGCCGACACCAGCCCTCACCGCTAGCGAGTCTGCAGACACCGCTGTGTTCACACCGCGCTTGCCAGGGAACAAGGTACTCCTCGCTCCGCTGCATCAAGATGGTCTGACCCCAGGAGGCAGTCACCGACAGGAGGATGAGAAGCCCGCGACACCAGCAGCGCAGATCTCTCCCAACCAGCTCGAACTTCGCCGGCTACAGCCGTTCTGCGAGCAACGAATCACTTCGAAGTTCGCATCATCGAGAGCTCTGTCGTCGCCATTTTCGCGTTTGGCGAGCGGCTTCTCCTCGTCCACATTCAATGTGCTGTTCTCAGGTAATAGCATGGCTGTGCTACTCTCGCTGTCAGATCCAGAGGATCTGCTGAAGGAGATCGAGGCAGCGCTCCCCGACGGTCTCGCAGACTGCGTCGAGGAAGACGGCTCAATCGGATCCGAGTCCGATCCATCCGGCGACAACATGGAGGACGAAGAGCTTCAGCGCGCTGCCACTTGGAGAAGCATCCTGCCACTCCCCGCGGAGTCCTCACCAGCCGAGCCCGTCTTAACACCGCAGCGAGCCCATCCTCCCCGCTTAACGCGTCACATGTCGGAGCCGAGGCTGTGAGTCCAGCAACCTATCTATCACCTGCAATCTCTCGTCACCGTGTACCAACTAATGTCGTGTTGCCTTCGCTCGTGTTTGCTTGCAGTCAACAAGCTCTAATGCCGAAGAAAGCACCGGAACCTGCCGCAGCATCGATTCAGGTCGAGTCGAGATCAGCGTCGCAGCCAAGCGTACCAGTGGCTGCAGCGCCGCTCGCGCCGCTACGCGTCCCCTCGAAGACTCCTCTTCGCATTGCATCACTCCAGAACGCTCCAAACGACCGAAACCGCGACATCGCCGCGCTTCACATGCGCGTAGTGCAGCGGCGATCCAAAACGCGCCGCGAACTTCAGCAACCCGTGTGCGAGATGGCGAAATACTGACGCTCAGCTCCTAAAGCTTCTCAGCTTCCCTTTTCGCTTGTATGATACGAGAGGTCTCCAATGACGGCACATACTAAACGGATCCGCGTGGAGCTCACGCTTCATTAAGATCGTCGCCAGCGTCGCTCTCCTGGATGAAGATACTCGGAGGGCGCTGGCGCCGGCGCAGCGGAGACGTCGGAAGATCCGGAGAGTCATCCACGCTGTGAGCGTCGGAGCGCGCGTCGTTCGCATGAAAGAGTCCATGCGCGCTGTCGACCTTTTCTACTCGCTGCTGCGGTGGCGCAGGTCCTTTCGGCGAGCGCTGCACGCGCGGCAAGTTCGTCCACGCGCCTTCGTCGACCGTGCGGATGAGCTGGAACTCGCCCACTTTCTTTGCCTTGAACACGAGCACGGCCATGAGGTAGATGAAGACGACGTTGATCCACACGAGCATCGCGCTGCCGACCGCGATCTCGTAGAAGACGAGGCGTTGCTCCTCGCCGATGAGGTCGTCTGCCACGAAGTACTGACCGATGATCACGTACGAGAAGCAGAGGCCCGAGTTCACGGTCGGTGGGAGCAGCGCTGCGGCGATCGCCGTGCCCACGACCGATGAGATGTTGGCGGTCGACTCGGCGAGCGCGACGCCCGTCCCCGAGAGCGCGGCGACGACTGCGCCGAAGAGCAGCTGGACCGCCTGCCCGCGCGCGCGCATCTCGTCCGTCGGCCAGTTGAGCGCCGCGGCGTACGGGCTCAGCAGCGCGCCGATGACCATGCCCAGCAGCAGCGTCATGATCTGTATGCATGCAGAAGCGTCTAGTATCAGAAGGGGGCCACGCGAGGGACGCCAGACGCAACACAACGCAACGCACCAGCGCGAAGATGAGGTTGAGGAAACCGTTGATGAAGAGCGTGCGGTCGCGGATCGCGTAGCCGAAGGCACACCCGAGGATCGGACCCTGCCAAGTGACGTGTAGCACATGCAATTGATGGTCAGTATACTGGCGGCGGTATCGGCAAGATGGGATAACGAAACGCGTACTGTACCATCAGAGGCGAGAGCAGCATGGACGCCACGACGTATGTCTACAACCATCACCCCACGGCATCATCGCGTATCAGTTGTCGTTCAACCCCAATAGCCGCAGCTGCTGCACGTACGCCCGAGTCGCCTGCGAGGCCGATGCCTGCGATCGCCCTGCGTCTCCACCCATTCGCGTGAGCTGTGGCTTATAGAGAGGCCCTTCCATGCAACCACTCGCTCGCACGTACGACGAGATGAGCAGCATGCCGACCGAGTCCCGCGAGAGCGTCGCGTTCGCCTCGATGCGCGCATACATCTCGGCGACGGGCACGGCGGTGCCGACGTCCGTGGAGCGCGCGAGGATGCGCGCGACGCGGCGCTTCTTCGCATGGCCCCCTGTGCGCTTGGCCATGGTCGTGCCGGGCGTGAGCGACATGACGTCGCAGAAGCCAAACTGCACGCCGACGCCGAGGCGCTGCAGGCGCGTGAGGATCGCCTGCATCTCCTCGTCCTCGACGCGGAACGTCACGATGGACGACGTGCGCGCCTCGACGCTCGTGACGTTCGCCAGCTGCAGCTCGTCCTGCAGCACGGACACCACGGCGCCGTGCTGGTCGTTCGGGAGCGTCAGCTGGAAGAGCTTCATGGCCGAGCGCGCGTGACGCACGCGAGGGCAGAGCTCGAATGGGTTTCAACCAAACCGATCGCAACGCGTTAATTACGTGGTCCACTTTGGTCCCTGGTTTCACTCCGGCTAGTGCCAAAATGCAGGGACCACTTGCGTTCCTTCCACTCACATTCCCACACGAAAAAGCTCCCTGGCCTGCTGCCCATACAAAACCCCTGTTCGGAAGGAAGGCGAGCACCCCCACCACCACCATGTCGTCGAGCGACGAAGACGAGCGCAACGTGTCGGAGGACGAGGACGTGTCGGAGGACGAGATCCCCGAGGAGGAGGAAGAGGACGACGAGTCGGACGACGAGCAGCAGCAGCAGCAGCCGCGCGCAGCGGCGCCCGCGGCGCAGAAGAAGCGCAAGGGCGGCGACGCCAAGCCCAAGCCCAAGAAGCGGCGCAAGCCCGTGAACAAGTTCATCGAGGAGGAGGCCGACGTGGACGAGGACGAGGAGGAGGAGGAAGACGACGACGACGGCGACTTCTACCGCTCCGAGCGGGCACTCGCGGAGGAGGCCGAGGCTGCGCACCAGTACCGGTACGAGCCGCAGGACCGCGCGCAGTTCGACGACACGGAGAGCGCCGAGGAGATCGTGAACCAGATCAAGAAGCGTCACCACCAGAGTCGCAAGCAGTACGACGAGGACGATGAAGGTGGCGAGCTGATGCAGAGCGACGTGGCGCAGCAGTCGCTGCTGCCGTCGATCCAGGACCCGCGCCTGTGGGTCTTCAAGTGCAAGCCCGGGCGCGAGCAGCACCTCGTGATTGCGATGATGAACAAGTTTCTCGAGTTCGCGCGCCGCGGGGAGCCGCTCCCGATCAAGTCCGTCGTGGCGTCCAACTCAAAGGGCTTCCTTTACGTCGAGGCCGAGCGCGAGCCGCACGCCAAGGACGCGCTCGCCGGCCTGCGCGATGTCATGCAGTACTCGATGAAGCTCGTACCGATCCACGAGATGACGTCCGTGCTGCACGTGCAGAAGCAGCGCAAGCCGCTCACGGTCGGCGCCTGGTCGCGCATGAAGCGCGCGGGGCTCTACAAGGGCGACCTCGTCAAAGTGCTCGAGATCCTCGACAATGGCGCGCGCGTGAGTGTTTGTTATTTGCCCGCTGAGTATTGGTTTCCTCGACTCGGTTGGGGAAGAAAGAAGGGTGCTTGCTAACCCCTCTGTCTACATCATGCGACAAAAAGGCGGTGGTGAAAATGATTCCGCGCCTGGACCCGATCGCGCTCAGCGGTGGTGAGCCGCTTAAGTACAAGAAAGGTCAGCGGCCCCCGCAGAAGCTCTTCAGCGCGAACATGGCGCAAGGGTTAGACGTGAGCCGCCGGCGCCACCCGTCGACGGGCGACATGCTTGACTTTTACGAGAACGACTACTACAAGGACGGGTTCCTGCTCAAGGAGGTGAGCATCGCGACGATGCTGCAGACGGAGGACATCAACCCGACGCTCGACGAGATCAACCAGTTCGCGGCTGTAAGCGACGGCACCGACGACCTTATGTTGACGGCGGCGCTGGACGCGGACGACTGGAAGAACAAGGTCGCGCTGACCAAGGGTGACACGGTGCGCGTGATCGAGGGCGACCTCGTGAACCTCATGGGTGTCGTGCTAAGTACCAACACGGCGAACGACACGGTGCGCGTGATGCCGCTGCACGAGGAGATCAAGGACACGATCCTTGATTTCCAGCTCAAGCAGCTCATGAAGTTCGTCAAGGTCGGCGACCACATCAAGGTCGTCTCGGGCATCTACTCAGGCGAGACCGGCACAGTCGTCGCGGTCGACGAGAGCGACGGCTCGCCTGTGGCGATCGTGCTCGTGGACAGCATGGCGCGCGAGATCCAGGTCCGCGTGCGCGACCTACAGGAGTCCGCCGAGGTCTCGCACGGCCTCGACTCGTTCAAGGGCAAGGAGCTCTACGACCTCGTCGCGGTGCGTGGATTGCATGCCTGCATCTTTTGGTGTGTTTGTACCGTTGGTGCTAGACGGTGAGTGAGTGTCTCATCTCTTTCCGTTTGGGATCTTTAGCTCGCGCACGGTGACGTCGGCGTGGTGACCCACGTCGGCCGCGAGGGCTTCTCGGTGCTGTGCCAGAACGGCCAGACGCGCGAGATCTCGGACCAGGAGATCCAGCGCAAGATGGTCTCGTCGCGCGCGACCGCAGCGCTCGACAAGAAGCATAACCACGTGAGCGTCGGTGAGATGGTGAACGTGGTCGAGGGCCCGCACGCCGGCCACAGCGGCACGGTCAAGCACATCTATCGCACGTACCTCTTCCTGCACAACAACCGCATGGTCACGAACGCCGGCATCTTCGTCGCGCGCGCGCGGCAAGTCGTGCTTTCCGGCAGCAAGGCACGCTCAGACATCATCCAGAACTCGCTGGTGCCGCGCCTGGACGGCGGCGGTGGTCTGCCGCCGCGTGGTGGCGGCCGACCGGGCGCGCCGTCCCACCTGCGTGAGTCCGAGCTCGTGGGCAAGACAGTCAAGATCAAGAAGGGTATGTGGAAGGGGTACATCGGCATCGTCGTGGACGAGAGCGACCAGAAGGTCAAGGTGGAGATCCACTGCAAGGCTAAGGTCGTCGACGTCGACCGGATGCATGTGACGCCTGCGGGCACGCGCGACGGCCTGATCCAGGACCGCCCGCGCTACTCGGGCACACCGATGGGCGGCGCGACGCCGATGCCGTCGCAGACGCCGCTGCACGGCAGCATGACGCCGATGGCGACGCCGCTGCATCGCGGGCTCGGGACACCGCAGTCATCGGTGCGCACGGGCGACGCGTGGAACGTTGCGAACGACGACGCGCTGCTCGAGACGCAGCTGAACCAGGAGAAGGACATCACGCACGCCACGAGCTTCGGCACGCCCCTCGAACCCGTGGCGCCGTCGGGCGACCATCACCACGGCATGGGGGCCCGGGGAGCGTATGCGAACCCTGTGACGCCCATGCTGCCGCGGTCGCCGACGAGAGACGGGCTGATGCCGGTGACACCCGCCGCGAATCCGACGACGCCCGGCCTGAACCCGACGACGCCCGGGCTGCAGCCGCGCACGCCCGCGTACATGATGTCTCACAACCCGACGACGCCGGGCTTGAACCCGACGACGCCCGGGCTGAACCCGACGACCCCGGCGCACCTGGTGGCGGCGACGCCGGGGCTCGGCCACCACGACCACCACTCGGGGATGGAGCCGATGACGCCGGGGTTCAACCCGACGACGCCCGGCCTGTCATCCATGACTCCGGGGATGAACCCGGTGACACCGGGCCTGAACACGCCGGGCTACCACCACAACCCGATGACACCCGGTGCGTTCGGCATGGCGACGCCGATGGCAGGGCTCGGCCGCATGAATGCGGCGGCGACGCCTGCGGCGACGCCCGGCATGATGGGCGGCGCGGGCATCCCGATGACGCCGGCGTACCACCAGGGCGGCGCAGACGAGTACGGCGGCGCGCACGCGAGCGGCGAGGTGACGTGGAAGATGAAGGGCGTGGAAGTGGAGGTCGTCGCGGGCGAGCACCGCGGCAGCGTGGGCGTGATCACGTCCGTGAGCGGCAACTCGTGCGCGCTCGACGTCGACGGCCGCGCGATCAACGTGTCGCTCGACGACGTGCAGCCCGTGGTGCCGGAGAAGCAGGACTCGGTGATCATTCTCGCCGGCGAAGAGGCAGGACAGACGGGCTCGCTGATCGGTACCGACGGCTCGGACGGCATCGTCAAGGTGGACGGTGGCTCAGAGATCAAGATTTATGCGATCGCGTCGCTCGCGAAGCTCGCGCAGTAAGTAGTTGAGCCTGTGTGGGGAGAAGAACGCAAGCAAGCGAGAGAGAGCGCGCGCGCGAGAGAGAGTCGACCACGTATGCAAACACATTTTCGATGCTCTTGATATACCAAATTATACAGACACAGCTACAGCTGCAGCGCATCCGCACGTGGACCTCTGACGACACATCTCTGAAGAGCAGGCAGGGTTCCTGCAATGTAGACGACCTCCTTCGTCCGTTACTAACGAGCGCACTCGGATGCCTCTCTTAGTACGGCGTATGACGGAACGAGAGTATTACCAAATTGAGCGGCACATGGCGGCGCAGAGGCAGTAGAGCATTCGCTACCCCGCAATGCTTCGCGCCGAACCAAAGCACGTCGTTGCTTAGATGCAGCACCCCGGTACCAAACGACACGAGGTCCCGGTGGAGAGAGCAGCGTGCGCGTCCATACGCGCCAGGAAGCTCCTTCTTCAACAAACATTGGGAAATGGTCACCGCTCGCCGACAAAGAAAGCGCACTTGTCTCCGCCGAGAGCAGCCGTTGGTCGGGGCAACAATGCGCTCTCCGACGACCAAGAGACGCTGGAAAGGAAGCTCGCGCTGCAGGAGGCGGCGATCGCGCTCGCAGCGCGCGCGATGCACATCCTGAACGCGCAGTGTGACCCGGAGACACTGGATCTTCGCCCGTTTGCAAATGAACTGAACGACACGCTGCTGAACGAACTCGCTAACCAGCTGAAGACGAATCTGAGAAGTGTCGAAAAGGTCAAGACAGATGAAGGCGCACGGCAGCTGAAGCGACAGCAGCACTTGTACGCAGCGCTCATCCTGTCTGGATGCGAGAAGTTCACACCGGTACGAATGCTGCTGCGTTCACCTCACTTTCCTGCAACGATATCCACGCTGAAGGTATAAGATGGTTCGATGTCAAGCAGGTTGGGATCCGCTCGTTCATCCATGCAATCGGATCAGTGGTCCGCCGTCTCGACTTCTCTAAGTCCGTCATGTCAGTTGACGTCTTGAAGGTGATGGCGACGGGGATTGAGCAGCTCGAGGCGCTGGACTTCTCTTGGTGTCTGCAGCTCAAATCCGACAGTATCCACGAGTTTATCTCGTGCTGCAATGCTCACTTGACGAAGCTGAACCTGTCCAACTGCCCAGTTTTGAACGACGACGCGCTCGGTTGGATCAGCGGGACACTTGGACCGCAGGGCTCGCTCACACAGTGTCGCAAACTGCTGTCCCTCGACATCTCGTACACAAAGTGCATCTCTGACCGTGGACTCGCACATCTCGGACACGGTTGCTCCGCACTACAGTTCGTCAACTTGGAAGGGCTTGAGCGAATCGGCAGCGAAGGCATCCTCAGACTTGTACGCGGCTGCAGGTTCTTGCGCGTGTTGAGCCTACGCAAGTGTCTGCAGCTGACAGACAGCACGCTGGTGCACATTGGAGAGAACTGCCGACAGCTGAGAAGTCTGAACGTGTGCGGTTGCTTCCGCATGTCTTCCAGTGGACTGATCGCGATGGTGCGCGGGACGCCGCTGCTTCAAGCGCTCAACTTGGAAGGGTGCCTTAACATGCGCGAAGACATCCTGGCCGCTGTTGCAACGAGTTGTGTGTCGTTGGAGATCCTGAACCTCAACGGCTGCCAGGAGATCACAGACAACGGCATCGCGACACTTGCTGAGCATCTTCCGTTCGTGCAGAGTGCGCAGAACTACCGAGGCTTGGAACCGAAGCAGGACGGACTCAAGCTCAAGTTCTCGATCCAGCAAAAGACAATCTGTAACTCCGCTGCGCTGCGCATTCAGGCAGTGTATCGTGGGCATGTGCATCGTAAAATCGCTGCGTCCTGGCGCGTCACAATGATCGAGATTCCAGCGCGCAAAACAATCCGTAAGAGCTACGTGCGCTGGCGCCTCAACAGCGAAATCAACCGGCGAGTGGCTCGAACGAAGCTTGTGAACTTGAGCGCGCTCAAGATTCAAGCGTTGGTTCGCGGAGTGCAGTGCCGTGCAGCGTTGGAACGAGGCAATGTCGAGGCGCAGCGCATCGGGATGTATTCGAAGCTCGCAGTGCGAGTGCAAGCCGCGTACCGGAGTCACTGGACTCGAAAACGCTACCAGGTCGTGTACAAGACGATCGAGCGGTATCGACGAGAGCAGCTTTTGCTTGCGAAGGAAGCTGCAGTTGTCCGTTTGCAGCGTGCATATCGCGCGCGCTTCCATCGGTCTCGCCTCGACGATCTCATGGCGATCAACCAACGACGGAGACTTGAGAGGAAGAATGCGGCAATTACACTGCAACGCCTCTTCCGGTCAAGAGCGGCGCGCAAGGCGTATAGAGCGTTGCGTGCTGCATTGACGACACAGCAGGAGAAAGTGAAGACGCTTGTTAAATACGTGGTCAAGATCCAGAGCCAATGGAGAGGACACCGAGCACGACGTCAGTTATCGCGGTACCAGCGCGAGATGCAAGAGCGCGAACTTCGCCAAAACCAAGCGGCGAGCCGTATCAACGCTGGGGTGCGGGGATACTTTGGTCGTCGAGTGGCGCGAGAAGCACGCATTGCATTCAAAGCGCGGTGGCACGCAGCGAGACGTATTCAGCGCGCATACAGACGGTTCAAGACCCCAACCGCTGAACGCATCAACTTCGAAAATATGCTCCTGCTCATGAAGTCGCACATGCTCGAGGAAGGAGATGCGGCAATGGCAATGCAGCGCGAGATCCTCAAGAAGACACGTGCGACCATCGATCAGGACTCAGCGTCGGAGCCAGAAAGCGACGACGACTGGCGTGACTTCCAGGACGACTACGGTGACCAGTTCTGGTTCTCACCGTCCCGCAAGCAGCGACAGTATGTGCGTCCGAATGACAACGCCGTTCAAAAGGCGATGCTTGGGATGCACTGCCGCGTGTTTTGGCCGCTCGAGCAGCAGTGGTTCAGCGGCTACGTTGGAAGGTACAACCGTGTGAAAAACAAGCATCGGATCGTGTACGACGATGGGGACCACGAATGGCTCAACTTTCATGTCGAAGGCTCACGCATTCAGCTATACAACGGTTACTGTTGGTGCATGGTGTCGATGTTCGAGCCGTCAATGCGCACACTTCGCGCGACGACGTTCCTGACACTGCGCTTCCAGCGGTATGATCCGCGGCTCATGTGCTGGCGAAGCGGAATCCTGAAGGCGTATAGCGAGCCTAGTGACCAATTTCTGCTCTCATATGATGACAACGGTGTCGGTTCGAGTCCAGACGAGTGGGTCGAGGTGTTCCGGCACGAGAACCATTTCCAGGTGCAAGACCCCATCAGGCTCGAGTGGTACTCGATGAGCGGGTTCGTGTTCGGCCGCACGCGAGGTCGACCATTAAACATTGCGGCGATCGCACGAGGGGACTCGATGTCAAACTACTACAGTGTCGAGGACTATCTCAGCTACATCGAGGATGAGGTGCCAGCGTCGTCGTCGGCTTCAGAGGCGATACTGGAACTGTTCAGTAGTCCAGATCCGGTGACTGTAGCATGTGCTGATGGCACGGAGGAAGGAGACATGAACAGCGAGGACGCCGACGGCAGCGACGCTCGGTTGGGCATCGACAAAGTTCGAGACGACGACGATCCTGATAATGGCGAAGACGATGCCGATGACGAAGATGAGTCCGACGATGAAGAGAGCGAAAACGACTCGGAGTCGGAGTCTGCCGACGATGCAAGTGACCCCGAGTGAAATCGTTGTGATCCGAGCGAAAGCTGGGGATCTACCGCAGGAGATGTTTGCGTGGCGTAACAAAGCTGCTGCAGTGGTGGCGTCATTTGCATGACATTTTGTGCGGCATTCATTTCCTGTGAATCACTTTGCGTTTGTAGAGGATCGCGAGAAACACCTGTTTCTTGCTGCAGCATACAAACAGCAAGTCACTCGCGCGAAATCCAGGCGATTCTATCGAACACAATGTAACAAAGCACGAAAAAAACGTGAGGGAGAAGACCTCAGGCTCACTCCCGCAAGCTCAACAAGCGAAGCAAGCAAGCGCACGGACACACGCCCTCGAGCAGCGTGGCTTCCTCTCCATCCACCTGCCCGCACAATGGCCGAGCAGACAGAGCCGCCATCGCCAGCCGCGCATGACGACGACGCGCCACTCGCCAGCGGCCGCACGGCGCTGGCGCAGCAGCAGCGCGCGGAGGTGCTGGTGCAGCACCCGGTGCTGCTGGCGCGCGTGCTCGGGTTCCTCGGCTCTAATTACGCATTCACGCTCGGTGCGTGCGCTTCACGTCTTCTCCTGCATCTAGCGAAAAGAGGCGCAAACTCACGCGCGCGCTAGTGACGCTGAGCAAGAGCTGGGCGCGCGAGCTCCTGAAGCCCGTGGTGTGGGAGGTGCTGGCAGACGTGCCGCACCAGCCGCTGCTGCTCAACTGCTTCCGCCGCGCGTCATCGTACTGCTACCGGGAGATCGACGTGCCGTCGCCGTACGTGGCCGACGGTAGTTTAGCGAAAGGCTAGGAGAGAGAGAAAGAGAGAGTGTGGGAGCGGTTAACTCAGAGCGCCATCTGCGCTGCTGCTGCTCACTATCGCATGCCTGGCTGCAGGAACGTCAACCGCCGCGGATCGCCGCCGGTCATCCGCGCGTCGCTGCTGAACGAACGCACGTCCATGCGCGAGTACGTAAACGACCTCAAGTGGATGGCGGTGGAGCGCAAGTGGTTCGCGGCGGCGCCCCGGACGCTGCGCCTCGCAGACGTCCCAGAGCTGCGCGGCAGCGACGCCCACAAGTCGGCGGCGGTCGCGTTCGCCAACGCCAAAATCCTCGTCAACAAGTACTCGCGGAGCCCCGACACGCGCGTAGGACCGAGTTGATTAGAGTGGACGGAGGGCTGCGTGCACGGGAGGGAGCTCTTCGTCTCATCCGAACTGTATGTCTCGCCTTCGTCTTCGTCTAGCTCCTCACCGGCGGCGTGGAGAACGACCGCGCCACTTTTTATTTATGGTCGCTCGAGAAGCAGCGCCTGCGTGCGTCGATCGCGCAGAGCGGCGCGACGTGCCACCACGTGTGTAACGACGCGCTCGCGGTCGGCGGCGCGGATGGCAGCGTGCGCGTCTGGGACTTTTCGCTCCTGGACAGCCACCGACACTTCGACTCGAGCGGCGGCGCGCAGGTGAGTGCGCCGCCGACCGCGACGATCTCGCACCGGAGCACGCTCGGCATGGTGCCGTTCATCCGCACGCGGGCGCGCGACAAAGTCACGAGTGTGCACATCGACCACAACGACGGCACGTTCCTGCACCTCGCGACGTCGACAGAGAAGGGCGAGGCGAACGTGTGGGACGTGACGAAAGGCGAGATCGTCGTGTCAATCCCGGCGTCGAAGATTCACCGATCGGCGCTGCCGCGTTCGCAGCGCGACGCGAACCCGCAGATCACGAGCCTCATGCTCTTCCGCAACACGCTGGTCTGCGGCACGTCGCTCGGGTTCATCCGCGTGTTCGACCTGCGCAGCGGTCGCCTCACGCACCGGCTCGCAGGCCACCCCGGTGCGTTTTGTCGTCGTTAGAAAGCGAGTGTTGAAGAACGTTTCGGTGGTAGTAACGCTGTTTATGGCAGACGCGGTCCTGCACACGGACACGAAGGGCCGAGTGCTGTGGTCGGCTGGCCGAGAAGGCACCGTGCGCTGGTGGGGCGGCAAGACGGCCAAGATCATGACCAAGTCGGCACTGTGCGCGGGCGGCATCTCAGCGCTCGAGATGGATGAGACGGTCGTCGTGGCGGGCTACAGTACGCAGGGGATGGAGGCGTGGGACGTGCGCACGCAGCAGGCGCTCTGCACATTCAGCAGTTTTGAGCACGGCGGCGTGAAGGCGCTGCAGTTCGATAGCCGCAAGCTCGTCACGGTCTCGTCGACCGGGAAGGTGCGTTGTGCCGAAGTCGTGTGTTGTGTGTGGGAAGCATAGTGGGTGCGTTGGCTGACGAACACTGGGTATGTTGCTGCTTGCTTGCTTTTTCTCGGTACTTGTACGAATGTATGCGCAGGCCGCGCTGTGGAGATGGTACTCCCCGAATCCTGTCCAGTGGTTCACGCCGCCGACTCCGTCGAGGAAGTTCATCTCGGCGCAGTACGACGACCGCCACCTCGTGTTCGGAACCGACGGTGGCGAGCTCGTAGATTTTGACAGAGTGCCGGTGGCGGGTCTGTGATAAACGTCTGTGATGAGATGAGAGCGGGTCGGGTGAAGTCTGTGCGGCATGACAGCCGAGCGAGACGCCGAAAAGCGAAGAGTGCTGCAGATGAGAACGTCAAGCGAAGTTGGGTGTAAATAATGCCCTTGGCCTTCCTTCCGCTTGCTTCGCAATTGCGGTGCTCAGCTCACTCGCCTCTCGCCCTGCGGCCGCGGCGGCTTCTTTACGTACACGACCTTGTTCTGGAGCGCGCCGTTCCTGGCGCCGGCTTTCACCACCGTGGTGCCCTGTGTAGTATCTCTTTGGTGGGGATTGACACCACCGCCGCTGTCGCCTTGGAGCGCATCCGACACGGTCGCTGGCTGGAGGAATCTCGGGTTGTGGTGGAAGGCGGATTCGCCGGTCACTGGGTCTGAGACGCGCACGATGACTCCGGCCGAGGTCGAGAGGAGCGCGGCAGGCTGTGGCGTCGGCCGCTGTGCGCTGGACTTGCTCTGGCGGACTCCCATCCGCACTAATTATACGCGTGTAGCACTCAACTACGCCAGTGCGGCGATGTCGACGATGACTCGGACCGCACTCAGCCGATCACACCACACGCAAACTACTATTTGATGAAGCCTATTCTATCCGCGGCACTCGACTCGTGGGCCGCTCGACTCTTTCGACTCAGAAATCGGCGCTGGAGAACAGCGTGGCGGCGAGACCCGCGAAGCCCACAAAGAGCCGTGTGGACCCGTCTTGCACAGTCTGCACCCGCACAGGGTGCGGTCGCGCGCTGATCTTGACGGGGATCGCGCAGCTGCCGTCTTCCAGCGAGAAGGGCCAATGGTGCCGCGGACACGAGATGCAGACCTGGCCGTCGAAGTCCTCGATGTCGCCCTCGTGCAGCGACGCGCCTTGGTGCGGGCACGCGTCGTCGACCGCGTAAAACTGGCCGTAGTTCTTAAATATCGCAATGTCCCTCCCGTTCACCTCCACCTTGGTGCCTGCGCAGTAAGCACAGCAGCAGCAGCAGGGGCAAGGGCAGTTGGCAGGAGTGAGAAGTCGTAGCGACATCACCGGAGCAACTACCGATGCAAGAGGTGTGGTGCACTCACCGACTGTGACAGTGCGCGAGCCGGGCTTGATGCGCTTCCGCCCGGTGACGCTCATCTCGTACTTTGGCGGGTGGGCGCTGGCTTCGAGAACGTCTGCGCACACTGGTTGTGAGCTGCCACGCCGGCCTGCATCCGCTCGTGGCCGCCTGGCCCCACAGCGATGGCGCGCACCTTCGGGGCGCACGCTCGTGGCGAACCACAGATACCTGGCGTCCTCCATCTCTCGCTGGCGCTGCAAGAAGCGCGCGTCGTCGCTGTCTTCGTAGCGCAGGCGCGGCGGCGCCGCGGCGTGGCGCATGCTGGCGGTCGATCGCCCACGCTGGCGGAAGTGCTGTGTCAATGTGGCAGCGAGAGCTTCAAGCGCACTTTCAAATTTGAAAGTTCGAGTAAATCCGAGGCGGGGCTCGTACCTATGCGCGGCGGGGAACGTATTTACGTAAAAAGGGTAATTACGACCCTCGGCTGCGTCTCGATCCATGACCGCCGATTTTCGCTTTTTCAACCAAAGCGGCGCACGCGACTCGAGCCACGAGAAGCAACCAGGGCGCCGGCGGCAGCACGCGCAGCAGCAGGATGGGCAGTCGGTACGGCGGCGGCGGCGACGAATTCCGCGGACGCGGGCGCGACCGCAGCAGAGACAGGGGCTACGGCGGCGGCGGCGGCGGAGACGGCCGCTACGGCAGCCGCGGGTACAGCCGAGGCGGCGGCGGCGGAGGGGGCGGCGGCGGCGGCGACCGCATGGGACGGCGCGGCGGGGACCAGATCAGCGGCGGCGCGGAGCACCTCGCGCGCATCCACGGCACGGAAGAGGACCGCGTGAACTGCCCGTTCTACTTCAAGATCGGCGCGTGCCGCCACGGCGACCGCTGCTCGCGGCTGCACAACAAGCCCGTGTTCAGCCAGACGATCCTCGTGAGCCACATGTACCAGAACCCGATCTCGCAGATCATCGCGCAGAACGGCGACCCGTCGCAGATCGATCAGCGGCAGGTGGACGAGGACTTTGAGGATTTTTACGAGGAGGTCTACGAGGAGCTCTGCAAGTTCGGGCGCCTCGAGGAGCTCAACATCTGCGACAACCTCGGCGACCACCTCGTGGGCAACATGTACGCCAAGTTCGAGGATGAAGAGTGCGCGGCGGCGGCGCAGAAGGCGCTCTACGGCCGGTTCTACGCGGGCCGGCCGCTCGTGTGCGAGTTCTCGCCCGTGACCGACTTCCGAGAGGCGCGGTGCCGCCAGTTCGATGAAGGCACGTGCACCCGCGGCGGGTACTGCAACTTCATGCACATCAAGACCGTGCCGCGCTCGATGCAGCGTGAGCTGGAGCGCATGTTCAACCGCCACGGGAAGCGTGGGAAGAGCCGCAGCCGGAGCCGAAGTCGGAGCCGAGGGCGACGCGGGCGCGGCCACTCGCGCTCGGCGTCGCACTCGCGCAGCCGCTCGCCCGAGCGCAAGAGCAGCCGCCGGAAGAGCGCGAGCCGCTCGGCGTCGCCTAGGAAGAAGCCGTCGCGTCGCAGCCGCAGCGCGTCCCCCGCGCCGCAGGAGAGAGAGAAGGACGCGCCGGAGCCGAGCAAGCCGGAATGAGATGGAGCGAGCGGCTGAGTGGTCGTGAGCACGCTGGTGGGGTACTGCATGCTACAGAAAGGGGGAGAGACAGAGAGAAAGAGAGAGGAGAGAGAGAGAGAGCAGATGACGAAGGCGGCATCACGAAGGCGGCGTCATAGCAGTTGAGGAGAGGCGAGGGAGTGCGCTGCTGGCTCAGCTCGCTCGATAATTGGATGTGCTACATGTGGTAGACAGCCCTTCGTGACGAATTCCGCACTCATCGTTGCCTTTGCACTTCCACATTTCCCAGCGAGTGCGGAGATGGCTCTCGACGCGGACTGGGGACCAGCGCGGCTGGACGCGCGCGGCCACCTCGTCTACGGCCGCGTGCGCGTCGGCGCTGCGAGCGGGGACGCTGGCGGCGCCGTGGCGGTGCCGCCCGAAGCGGAGCTGCGGCTCCGGCTCCTGCGCGGCGGCAGCACGCTCGGCGTCGCTCGGACGCACGCGGACGGCTCCTACACGCTGCTCTTCACCGCCACCGCCGCAGATGCGGACTTGAGGAAGGAAAACACGAGGCCGAAGCGCGACCTGTGGCTGCAGGTGCTTCGCGACGAAAGCGACCCGTGCAAGCGCGTGAACGTCACTCGGCGCTGCTCATTCGCGCAGGAATTCGAGGAGATCGCGGAGCTAGAGAGCGGCAGCGGCGGCGGCGCTTGGATCTGGCAGCAGTCACTCGAGATCGCCCACCGCGATGCGTTCCCAGAGTGTCCGCTGGCCAACCAAGAAGCAGCCGAGAGGAGAACGAGGTTCCAGGACCTGCAAGCCCATGAGTTCCGTGCAGCACTGCTCGAGATCGGCCGGGAAGCGGTTGGCGACTTCCCGCTCTCGCTCGACCGAGCAGCGATCGTGCTCTGCTACAGCGTCTTCGCCGTTCTCCTGTGCGCGCTGCTGTGGATGTCGAGATGTCAAAGAGAAGAGCGTCGAGGAGCAAGCGAGCACATGCCAGCAGCTTCCAACATGCCAAGACCATTCCAGTGCTGGGCGAGACACCACGCGCTCCAATGTCGAGTGCATCGCCACCCAACGACAAGTCAAGTCGAGAAGCTGCGGCCAGCAGTATCTCGTCTCTCTGACGAGCTTCATGATATCAGGCCAAGATCAGCGCGATCTTTTCGCTCAGCTCCGGTCACGTCCAGAGCCACACAGACATCAGACAACATTTACACAGCGAAACTCGACTGGGCAGAACGAAAGAAAGCAGCGAGCAGTGGACGCGCATGGTGATGAAGAAGATCAAAGCGTGGGAGTATTAGCAAGTCGTACGCGCAGAAGAGGTCGACTGAAATCGAGAGCAAGCTACTCGTCGAAAAACGCGTCTTGCAAGTGCTGCTTCCGCCTCCGATCGTCCTTGAGGTCGTTGCTCCGCATCTTCCTCGACGCCGACTTCTTATCAAAGATATCCCGCTGCACAGATCATCCGAGCAGGCAAGCACCGCAAGAACACGTCAGCCTCTCAGTGCTATCCGGTTCGTCCAGCCATCCCATCAACACGCACTCGCACACACATGGAGCACGCACCCGGTCAATCTTGCGCTCCTCCATCACTTCCGGCAGATCCAAAATCGAGCGCACGACGTTGTTGTACTTGATGTGCTCCTGGAAGCCCGTGTGTAGCACGCTCTTAATCACCTCCAGCTGCTTGACAGATCGCCACGACTGCACATCCAGTTGCTCGCCCTTCACCAAGAATGACACCTGCGGAGACTCGCCGTTCTGTGCATTCCCCAAACAACGTAAGCCAACCAGCGACATTAACCACCACTAAAATCAGCGCTTCCCAGTCATTCGTTCATACTCGATCGTCCGATCCAACGTACCGCCAGTGTCGCGTGGACATCGCGGAAAACCATGCGCTGCACCTTCCGGTCCTTCTTGCTGTTCTTCTTGCTGCTGTCCTTGCTCATTTCGCGGAACTTTTCGACAATGTCTTCGTCAAACGGCAGCGTCAAGCCGCTCCTTTGCGCAGCCTCGTGAAGCAGCGCGATGTTCTCGCCTGCTGCCGCGCGAACGTCCACGTCCACGTGCGCCAAGAGCTCCATGAAACGCGGCAAACACCTGTGCTCGTATCGCCGATGTTACATGCAAAAGTGAGCATTCGCGTTGCTGGCGAGTGTTCCCGTTGCAAAACGCGGCGCGATTGCCCACCTGTCGACGCATTCATCCCCCGCGAGCTCGTCGTCTGACATCGACGACGCCAGGAGCCCCCACGCCTCCAGTGCAACAGAGCAAATGCTGCCGGCAATCTTCAGATCGTGGTACTTCTCGAACAGCACGACCAGCTCTTCCGTGTTCTCGTCCTCCACGCTGCAGACGAAGCAGACGAGCGCAAGCGCTCGGATGCTCTGGCACACCAAGCGATCAAGCAGCGTTCAGCACCACTTCGAGAGCTAAACTGACCCGTTGCGTCGACATAGAACGTACTGCGGCCTTAACGTCAGCGCTCCGAGACGTCTTCGCGAGTGGCATGAGCACGTTGCTTGCTCGCTGGAAGTACCGCTCCTCGTCGCCGCCCAGGATGAGCGCTATGATCGCCAGCACGCGCGCGCCGTACAGCGCTTCGTCCTCCGACGGCTTGCGGAGGCAATTTAGCACATTGCTCACGAAGCTGTCGTCACGCACCAGGCACTCCATTGTCTGCGTTACGATCCCGACTACGACTGCCCTCAAAGCCAATCGCATGTTCACGCACGTTTCTGAGATGCTGTCGGGAGGCAAGTACTGCGCCAAGTGGCCGGTGAGCTTCTTGAGCGCAGCCACCCGCGTCGTCGTGCTGCCGAGAAGAGTGTCGCACAAAGCGGCTTCGAGGTCAGTTCCTCTCGCTGGTGGGCAGCTTCGTCACGCGGACGCTCATTAACCAACCGTTTCTCTGTGAGCTCCTCGACCGCCTCATCTAGATCGGCGTCGTCGCCATCGCTGCGGCCGAGCGTCTCGTAGTACGCGTCCGCGTCGTCCGAGAGGTTCGTGCGGCCGGTCTCAACCGACGCGATGGACACTGCGTCGTCAAAGCCCTCGTCGTCGCTCTGCTGGCGCATGCGGCGACCGCCTGTGGTGCGCAGCGTGCGTTCGCCAGTTAGTTAGCTGCTGAGCGCGGGCGAGCGCGGCGCAGCACGGCGTCACGTGGCAGCAGGCGTACCCGACTTCTTCTTGGCCATTCCTGCTCGATTGCTGCCTTTTGGGCGCTTTGTGCTGCTTTGGTGCCGAAAGTGAGCTTTTTTCGCTGTTTCTTTTCTTTGGGTCGGATTTCCTGTCGTCTCAACTACCTCTCGCACGCGATTCAAGCAGATCCCGACTGTGTATCAGATCCACCTTGTATACGCCAATAGCCTTCCAAATAGGATGCCTCGACGCTGAAATAAGAGCAACTCGCCCACTCATTGGCTGAAAACCTCCGGTGACCATTTTTTTGACCCAAAAAAGCTCGAAAACAATCTCGAATACGACGAGTGAAGAAGCAGCAGCAGCAGCAGGAGGTAGGTGCTGCAAGTGCGCGTGCCTGCCTACCTGCCTCCCTGTCTACGTGCCTGCATGTCTCTCTGACGCTCGCACCACCGCGCCCCCCAGTACAGGGACAGTATGAGCGCGAAGGCCGTGACCGCCGGGGACGTGAGCGCCACTGCTGACGGCGTCCGCACCCGCGTGCACGTGGCCGACAGCGCAACCGCCACGGCCACCGCAATGGACGTGGACGCGGCGGGCGTCGACGAGGCACTCTACAGCCGCCAGCTCTACGTCATGGGTCACGAGGCGCAGCTGCGCATGGGCGCCGCCAACGTGCTCGTCGTCGGACTCAACGGACTTGGCGTCGAGATCGCCAAGAACATCGTGCTCGCGGGCGTCAAGAGCGTCACGCTGCACGACAACACGCCGGCGGCGCTGATCGACCTCTCGGCGCAGTTCTACCTGACGGAGCGCGACGTCGGCCAGCCGCGCGCGCAGGTTTCGGCTAAGAAGCTCGCGGAGCTCAACCCGTACGTGCACGTGACGCACTACGCTGGCGAGCTCTCGGAAGACTATCTCAAGCAGTTCCGGGTGCGTTTCGTGTGTTACTAACGAAGAAGCGCCCGTGATTTATTTTTCTTTCGCTAACGATTCCTCGCTTCAATATCGGAATGATCAGGTTGTGGTGCTCGTCAACTCGACGCTGAGCGAGGCGAAGCGCATCAACGCGATCTGCCACGCGCACGGCATCGCGTTCGTCTCGACCGAGGCACGCGGCGTGTTCGGCTCGGTGTTCTGCGACTTTGGCGATGAGTTCGTTGTCTCGGACCGCGACGGCGAGCAGCCCGTGACCTGCATGGTGGCGTCGATCTCGAACTCGTCGCCGCCGCTCGTGACCGTGAGTGACGACGCGCGCCACCAGCTGGAGACCGGCGACTTTGTCACATTCCGCGAGATCACCGGGTTCCCGTTTCTGAACGAGTGCGAGCCGCGCAAAATCACGGTCACAGGGCCGTTCACGTTCACGCTCGACATCCTCGACGATGCGGACAAGGAGCGGTTCGCGAGCGGCTCGCCGTCGGCGGGCGGGTACGTCACGCAGGTGAAGCAGCCGCTGGCTGTCAAGTTTAAGAACCTGGAGAGTGCGCTGGCGAGCCCGGGCGAGTTCCTGGTCAGCGATTTCGCCAAGCTGAACCACTCGGAGCTGCTCCACGTCGCGTTCCAAGCGCTCGATCTCTACCGCGAGCAGCACGCGGGCAAGTTCCCAACGCCGGGCTCGCTGCAGGACGGCGACGAGGTGCACGCGCTTGCGGTGGCGCTGAACAAGGAGGCGGCGAGCGCGGGGCGCTTTACGATCGACGGTATTGAGAGTGACGAAGCGAAGAAGATGGTGCGCGCGCTTGCGTCCGGCGCGTCTGGCGTCATCGCGCCGATGGCGGCGTTCCTTGGCGGCATCGTCGGCCAGGAGGCGCTCAAGGCGTGCAGCGGCAAGTTCACGCCGATCCAGCAATTCTTTTACTTTGACGCGCTCGAGTGCCTCCCGGATGCCGTGTTTTCGGGCGACGAGGCGGAGTTTGCGCCTGTGGGGTCTCGCTATGACGGGCAGATCGTTGTGTTCGGCAAGCGTCTCCAGGAGAAGGTGCAGCACCTGAGTCTGTTCCTTGTGGGCGCAGGGGCGATCGGCTGCGAAATGCTCAAGAACTGGGCGATGATGGGCGTCGCCACGGGCGCGAACAGCGTCATCCACGTCACGGACATGGACACGATCGAGAAGTCCAACCTGAACCGCCAGTTCTTGTTCCGGTCGAAGGACGTGCAGCAGGCGAAGTCGACGGTCGCGGGCCGCGCGATCAAGGAGATGAACCCGGACGTGCACGTCAAGGCGTATGTCGCGCGTGTCGGCAGCGACTCGGAGCGCGAGTTCAACGACGACTTCTTCGAGTCGCTTTCGGGTGTCTGCACCGCGCTCGACAACGTCGAGGCGCGGCTGTACATGGACCAGCGCTGCCTCTTCTATGGCCTGCCGATGTTCGAGTCCGGGACGCTCGGCACGAAGGGGAACACGCAGATCGTGGTGCCCCACAAGACGGAGAACTACGGCGCGTCGCGCGATCCGCCGGAGAAGAGCATCCCGATCTGCACGCTCAAGAACTTCCCGAACGCGATCGAGCACACGCTGCAGTGGGCGCGCGACTGGTTCGAGGGTGAGTTCTTCCAGGCGCCGGCGGATGTGAACCAGTACCTGTCCGGTGGCGCCGACTTCGTCGCACAGCTGAACGACCAGCAGAACACCAAGCTCGAGACGCTCGAGCGCCTGAAGCTGTCACTCGTGGATCAGCGGCCGGCCTCGTTCGAGGACTGCGTCGCGTGGGCGCGCTTCAAGTTCGAGGACCTGTTCAGCAACCAGATCAAGCAGCTGCTGCACAACTTCCCGCTCGACCAGGTCACGACCTCGGGCACGCCGTTCTGGTCCGGCCCGAAGCGCCCGCCGACGCCACTCGCCTTCGACGCAAGCGACCGTGTGCATCTGGACTTTGTCGTCGCGGTGGCGAACACCCGCGCGAAGAACTACGGTATTCAGGGCAGCTCCGACCGTGCGCGCATCGTCGAAACGCTGGCGTCGATCTGCGTGCCTGAATTCGTTCCCCGCGAGGGCGTCAAGATCGCCGCGTCGGACGCCGAGATGAAGGAAGAGGAGGAGGCGGCGGCCGCGCCACGCTTGGATAACCCGGACGCGCAGGCAGCGCATCTCCTCGCTCGGTTGCCGTCTGCGGGTAGTTTGGGCGGCTTCCGCATGGAGACGATCGAGTTCGACAAGGACGATGACGCGCACATGGCGGTGATCGTCGCGACGTCGAACCTGCGCGCCCGGTCGTACAAGATCCCGGAGGCAGACCTGCACAAGTCGCGCTTCATCGCCGGGAAGATCATCCCAGCGATCGCGACGACGACCGCGCTCGTGACGGGACTCGTGTGCTTCGAGTTCCTCAAGGTGTTCCAGGACAAGCCGCTGGATCAGTACAAGAACGGCTTTGTGAACCTGGCGCTGCCGCTCTTTGCGTTCTCGGAGCCGATCGCGCCGAAGACGACGACGACGATGCTGCGCGGCGAGGAGTACAAGTGGACGGCGTGGGACCGCCTGGACATCGCGGCGGGCGACATGACGCTCAAGGAGCTGCTTGCGTACTTCGAGAAGGAGTACGAGGCCGAGATCTCGATGCTGTCGTACGGCGTTACGATCCTCTACGCCATGTATTCGCAGAAGTCGCGGGCGAAGGAGCGCCTGGCGCTCAAGATCCCCGAGCTCGTCGAGACCGTGACGAAGAAGCCGCTCGACGCGAGCCTCAAGTACCTCATTCTCGAGGTCTGCGCCATGGACGCGGACGGCGAAGACATCGAGCTGCCGTACGTGCGCTACCACATGCGCAAGTGAGCAGCTCGCTGCGTTTCATACGAGAGAAACAAGTTGGTGCGGCAATCCACCGCTTTCTTCTACCGGCTGCTTTTCATGCTAGTCAATCACCGGCCAGTTGGCTGATTTGATGATTCGCCCCTAAACTGGCCTCGCAAATACTACCGGTAGTTCCTTCACTTCGAGAAAACCTCAATCGGAGGGAACGACCACACGACCAGCACTCTTCCTCCCTTGCGCGGCGCGCCGGGCCGATGCTGCACCGGGGCGACGCGCCGCGAAGCCGAAGAGGGCGCCATCGCCGCGTGCAGTTCGCGGACGCGCCCGAGTGGCTGCCGCAGCCGGCGACGTACTACCCGACGCCCGAGGTAGCGCGGCCCGTGACGCCCGCTGCGTCGCTCCGGCGGCTCGGAGTGGACGAGGTGGAGCTGCTCTTCTCCGAGCCGCTGGCGGCGCGGCCGGTGGGCCCGCGTGACTACGCGGTACGCGCGATCCGCGGCCGCGATGAGTTTTTGCTCTGCGGCGCCCTCGAGACACGCAAGCTGCGGGTGGCGGGGGTCCCGCTCTGGCGTGCGTGCTGGGCCGAGCTCTACCATGGCGTACTTATGCTGCGCCGCAGCCGCGACAAGAGCGTCGAGCAAAAGCGCAAGCTCGTGCCGATCGCCGATTGCGAGCTCGCACTCGTGGACTTCAAGGACCACGTGCTGGAGCTCAAGTGCGATGTACAGGGCTCGCCGAAGCGCCGCGTGCTACGCTTCGCCGCGGCCCACGAGATGTTCCTCTGGTGGTGGGGTATCCACGTGGCCGCCATGTCGCCGGTCGACGGCCGCGTGCTGCACAAATCCATGAGTCGCCCGGCGCTCTCGCCGCTTTTCTTCCTCGCCACGGCTGAGAGCGCCATGGAGAGCGTCTTCTTCCCGCACGCGATGCGTCGCGCGCGCCAGGAAGCGCCGCGCGCTACTGCTGGACAGGCCAGCAAGACCCACCGCAGCGATGACACGGGCATCGCGCTGCGCAGCGCGTTCCCAGACCGCAGCTATGGCGTCGTACACCTCATCTTCGTGCGCCACGGCGAGGCCGAGAACATGCAGTTCCGCGTGAGTGACCGCGAGAAGAAGCTCACGGACCGCGGGCTCGAGCAGGCCGAGCAGACTGCCGTGTACCTGAATGAGCAGCTGGCGCAGGACCGCGCCGCGACCGATCGCAGCGTCACACTCATCTACGGTGGCCTGCGGCGCACGGTCGAGACCGCGTCACGCTTCGTGAGCGCCATGCACTGGCTCAAGAACAAGTACGAGTGTAGCTTCCTCGACGAAGGCGCGCCGAAGGCAGTGCCCCGAGAGTACCGGCAGCAGTACCGCGACGCGGCCCACAAGATGGCGTTTGAGTACATCTGCCGCTGGACGGACGACAGCTCCAAGCACCGGCGCGGCAGCACGAGCCGTCCGGAGCGGCCGGTGCGCGATACGTATCGGATAATCGTGTGCCACGCGAGCTTCATCCAGTACTGCGTTGCGCAGTGTTACGGCGTGGCGAAGGAGGTGATCCAGCTCGGCGCGCCCATCGCGCACTGCAGCATCACACAGATCGACGTCATGAAGGGCGACTTTATGGAGTCCGAGTTCACGAACCGTGTGGCGCACCTGCCGCTCGAGCTCCGCACGAGCGACTGAGTATTTATGAGCTTAGCTTGGCTAGTGTTTCTCGAGCGAGAGCGATCGAAGCCATTTTGCGCGAGAGACATAGAGAAGAAGAGGATGAAAAGACCTCCAGTAAATGTGTATCAAGAACGTAATGTATGAATGGATAGGTGGGCGACTGGTGCAAAAAGAACTGTCCGCTACGGCGACGATGCGCGTGCGATAGCGGCGCGTGGGGAGTACTGGTGTGTGATACCGGTGCGGATTCTGCTGCGTCGGCGGCGATGCGTCGCTG
>JAASFW010000209.1:0-29885 GCA_023334005.1 Globisporangium orthogonon | reverse complement strand
TGCTCGACTACGACGACTGCAGCAGTAGGATTGACCACGACGTCATCGCAACGTGCAACATCGTCCCACTCAATCGCGACCAGCTCAAGTTGATCGAGGTTATCGTCTTAAGCAGGGTCATTGGTCTACATACAGCTGCTGGTACAGCGGGTGAGCTGCTTGTTAAAATATTGTTCAGAAACCAGTGTACACTGGGTGAATACAGCACTTACGTTTAATTATATGCCTCACCTGTGTGCTTGGTTGACGACATACGCCTTGTGAGAGCGCTCGCGTTCGCTGACGAAGCGATGCAGAACGCGAAAGCTCCTTTGCCGTTCCTTGGCGGTCCGACTTCGTTCTCGTCGATCACAGACCCAGCTCTTCACCGGCGTGAGTGGCGAAGCTCGTCATCAAGAGACACCCCGGCGACGAGTCCTCGGCAGGCAAGTCGAACTTCCTTGCCTACTGCCACACTGCTACCTCTAACTCGCACAGGACACTGGATGTCGATACACATAGGTTCCGCGACGATATCGTAGCCAGTTGCGATACGATCTCCTCGACGCTATGCCTCAGACAGCAACAATCCACAACATAGTCAACCACGCGAATGCGCTCAAAATGCCAGAATCAGCGACTTCGCCTTTGGGGCCAACATCAGGCTGCACGGGCGATGATGCAGTGGAGAAATTGAGGACGAATATTGAGGAGCTCAAGTGGTTCGAGCATCGATGGCTCAGTAAGCACGGCAGAACCAGCCAGCTAAAGGAGATCCGCGAGAAGACGGTGCTCATGCGCCGCTGGTTTGAATCTCTGGACGCCGATGGATCTGGTGAGGTCGGACTCAACGAGCTCGAGGACCCACTCGTGTCTGTTGGTCTCGCGCGGAGCCGTGACGATGTCCAGAAACTCATTGACGAAGTCGACAAGGACGGCAAAGGTGAAGTCACGTTCGACGAGTTTCTTCACTTGATGTATCCGAAGAAGGTAAAACACCTGCGGAAGCGTGCACCATTGCACCAACCGAAAGCTCGCGTCTCGATTGATGAACACCCTCTGGACGCTTCAGCCTCCATGGCAACTGGGAGTCAAGCAAAGCCTGACACACTACGACCTAGCAGTTCTCGCGCTAGCCCTCGCCCACCGAAATCACCACCGGCGATTCATAGCGCACGCGCAACGAGTCCGCGACAATCTCCTCGACATGCCCGATCAAGTCAAAGCGGTGTGACTGATAATGTACCCGCATCGAAGATTAATCCTGTCGTGAAGCTTTTCGAGGATCTTCAGTCGGGGAAGCTTGGCGACTTGGCGATCCCATTCCCTGTGCTCATCGCTGCGTATCGAAGACGGATGCTTCTCAACGCTCACATGGCTGATGACCCCACTGCTCGGAGGCAAGCTCACTTTGCTTCTCTTCGAGTCTTCCTTCTTCCATGTGTCAGCTTCTGATTGTGTGTGTGTGCACTTCTCTGACTTGCAGCTTGGGGATCTCAGTTCTGCAAGCCCTCGAGTCGTCGAGGCGCGAAATTGGGGCGCAACCCGACCATCGCCGCTCCGAGTCGATCGCATCAGCCACCCACTCATTCTTGCATCGACGATCGTCGATGTCCGTGCCGTCTGCAACAGCTCCGACCAAAGCGCGTCACAACGCGTCGTGAACCGGAAATCCAACACCCTGAAACACTCGCCTGTAGAGCTGGAATTGGTAGCGCAGCTTCCAGTCTTGACACTCGAAAAACATCGAGCTGGAGCCTATTTGACGACTTGATCGGTCTTGTTTTGCGCCCAAGATGCCGAGTTTACATACCCACCTCAAACTTGTTTCGACTGCACGAACAAGCGAGTGAGCTCGACGTCATGAGTGTCCGAGACAAATCGAATGCGAGACGAGGCGAGTCGACCGAACAACCCGAGACCGACCGAGCCACCGGGGCTTTGGTACACATTCCGATTCTCCGGAATTAACTACCTTCTTGACTATTTTGCATTGACTGTACTCATGGGTGGAGTCTTCGATGAACCACTTGATCCTTGCACGGGCTTCTGGATGGCGTTCTGTGTAGGCTGTGGTGATTGCGAACTTGTCCCGCGATTCCCTGCTGCGCCGGCCCCAGAACCGCCAGCCTTCGTTCGTTTGAATGCCGCCGCATTTGCGGCCGCCGCCATCTGCTGCTGCGACTGGGACAAAGTGCGCTTCATGCCCGCAACAGTCGCATCACCACCGCCAGCGGTGCTCTTCGTCGCATCCGCTGCGCTCGAGTTCCCACCCGCAAGTGAGCCCGTGTCGACGGAAAGATCAGCATCACCAAGCAACGACTGCGACAGATCCAGATTCAGGAAATCGGCCGACTCTGCACCCAAGCCTGCCCCCATCCCCAGATCTGAGCTCAAACGGCCTGCCGCCGCCCCGTTCATGGACGCTCGCTGCTGGAGCTGGGCGTTTTGCGCGTTCTGGGCTTGATTCTGGGCTTGCTGCTGCTGCTGCTGCTGCATAAAGTTCGCGTTCTGCCCGCGCTGGTTCATCTGCTGCGGCTGTTGCTGCTGCTTGGACGGATCTCCAGGGTATCCCGGGTTCGCTCCAGGCTGTTGCGGCTGCTGCTGCTGCGGCACCGGCTGGCGCATGCTGTTCTGGCGCTGCATCGCTTGGTTCTGCTGGAACTGCTGCTGCTGCTGCTGCTGTTGTTGTTGCTGCTGCTGTTGCTGCTGCATGGTTGTCTGGCGCTGAAGCTGGGCTGCTTGCTGCATTTGGTACTGCCGCCGCTGCAGCTGAGCAGCCTGCAGCTGCTGCATCTGCTGCGGAGTGAACTGCTGCATCTGCTGCGCCGTGAACTGCTGGCGCATCTGCGGGTTTTGCATCTGCATCTGGAGATGTTGTTGCTGCTGCTGCAGCAGCTGCTGCTGGGTCATGCGAGCGCCAACGTTCGCGTATTGCATGTTCCCAGCATGCGCCTGAGGCGCCCCCATGCCCGCTCCCATCGCGGCAGGATTCACAGCCATCGGCGGCATCGCGTTCGTAGCCATCGCGGCGCCACTCGTCGGCATCGCGCCGCCCGTTCTCGGGTTCCCTGCCTTGTGTTGCGCGCGGGCTCCCATCGTCACCGCCAAGTGCTGCAAACGAGTCTTCAGAGACGAAAAGTCGCCGTACTCATCACGGTTCTTCGCAGTTCTGTACAGCGAGTCTTCAAGGCGACGAGCCATGTCCGGGAGGCGCCGGATCCACTCTGCTGGCGCGTCAGGTTTCCTTTGCTGCAGCAAGCTCACGCTGCGGATCGCACGACCACGTTGGAAAGAGTCAGTAAGCAACACCACTACAAACACTACAAGGAACGCTCACAAATGCCACCGCATCGACGTACATCTTCCCAATCATCTTTCTCCGGAGCGGCAGATCGTTCTCGGACTGCCACGCAGCTTGCGTGTCTGGACTGCCGGCGGCGGATCCGCCTGGAGTGCGAGCGCCTTGCGGGATCTGTCTCTGCGGTTGCTGCGGCTGCTGTGGCGCCTGCTGCCCCATCTGCATCGCTCGCATTCGGTTCACGTCCATTCCAGGCTGCGGTTGAGGCGCCATCATCATATTCGGGTTTGGAGCGCCGTACTGCGGGTAGCCGGCAGCACCCACGCGATTCATCACCTGCCCGGGGCGCTGCGGCACGTAGTTCATGCCGGGACCCATCATTGCCTGGTTCGGCGCGCTCTGGCTCATCGAAATGCGCAAAACCTCCATCGGCGGCGGGATCAAGTCCGGGTGCTGCATCATCATCGCCTTCACGCGCATGAACTCCTCGTCGTAGCTCGACGTCGGTGCGCGGTACTGTGGCTGCATGTACTGGCCATTCACCGGGCCGCCCATCACTGGGTTGCCTTGTGCGTTCATCTGGTAGCCCTGGCCGGCAAAGTTCTGCTGCCCCGGCTGCATGCCCTGGTTCATCATCATTTGGTTCGGATATCGCTGCGCCATGGCTTGCTGCTGTTGTTGTTGTTGTTGTTGTTGCTGTTGTTGCTGAAGGACACCAGTTCGCCCCGACGGCGACGGAGCGGCGGAGCCCGGGCCGTCAATGTGAGGTCTAGCAGACGATGCGTTGGTTGATGCCGGAGCCGCAGATGTGGACGCCGCGGCGCCGGACGTGGCCATGCTCGTGGGCACAGTGGGCGCCGCTGTGGCTGCGCTGCGGGCGGTTGCAGCGGTGGCAGAGGTGGGCGCGGGGGCAGCTGCCTTGGGAGCGCCACCTTGGAACGACCCGCTCGGCCGCTGGCCCGCCAAGTTACCCTGCTCCGCCATCATGAAGCCCGCGGTGCTGCTCGGGTTCGAGGCTGAGCTCGTGGTCGGCGCTGCCGCAGGAGCGGCGACAGCAGCAGTTTCGCTGGGTTTACGGTCCTTGCTAGCAGTGGCGGCAGCAGCAGCGTCGTCCGCAGGCTTGGCACCGCTGCCGGCCGGCTTGTTCTCGCCCGTTGATGGTGGCTGCTGCTGCTGCTCGGTGCTGCCGGCGTCGAGCTCCGAGCCAAAGTACGGGGTCGCAAGGTCGTCGGCGGCGGCGCGGCGGCCGGCGGGGCTCGCGCGTGGCGAGTCGCCGAAGTTAAAGTCGTCCGCGCCGCCTGCGAGCGCCGCGAAGGGCTCATCCCCGAGGCTCTGGACGCCTGTGGGCGTGCCGACGCTGAACGGCAGCGCACCGTTGGCGCCGCCAGGACCGCCGCCGTTGGCGCCGCCGTTCGGAGACGAGCCGAGCGGCGTGGAGCCGCCGCCCCACATCCCGAGCGAGCCGAGGTCCAGCAGGTCGCCGCCTGGGAAGTCGAAGCCGAACGAGTCCATCGCCGCCGCCAGTCAGGTCCGCCTGCTCAGGGTTGGCGAACGCGGGCGTCCAGGTGGTGAGCAGCTAGCACTACGGAACGAGGGAGGGGAAGGAGGGAAACGCGCTCGTCGAGTAGCTCAACGCACGTGGAGGGAGGAAGGGAGGGGGAGAGGGGGCGCGCGGCAGGCGGAGGAAGCGCGCGCGCTTCGGCTTTTCGGTTTTATTTGAACGATACGCAGTCTGACTGACAGTCCTGAAAAGCGGCCACACCCCCTCTCTCACGCCGACCTCCGTCCTGCGAAAGTGTGCTGGCCATTTTCGCCGGTACCTGCTTTGGACTGAATTGACTCAATCCGAGGGAAAAGGAGAGTCCGAGCGCCGTCTTTTGAAGAAAATCTTCGATTTCGTTCGGGATGAGCAGGTCTTTTTGCTGCATTCGGGACACATTTTATTACTGTCGGAAAACAGGTCAACGGTTTGGGAATGACCCCGCTTTTCTACGCACAAATCCGCTTGCGTGGCAACCACCAACTTGGTCGATCGTTGTTGGCTGCGCTTGACGCTCGACGAACTCTCGCCGCGCGATGCCGCCACTGTCGCTGCCTTCGACGCTCTGGTCTCTCCCGCGTGGCGTGTGCGGGCCAGCGTCTGAAGCTGAAATTTTGCAACGACCTCAAGATTTCTCTTATTTCTGCCTTCGAGCGATGCATAGATACTATTGTGCTTGTGGATGCATTTACTCTGCGAACTGTGCCTAGATCGCTACCAGCAAAACCTTGGCTGCACGTCCATTGCGCTAGAACGAATGCCAAGTGTCCATCGGACTTGGTCGGATTCAGGCAGGGAACGAGCGGCTGGAATCACCAAAGGGTTGAGATGAGCTCTTGCTGACTCAGGGGAAACGATCCTTTCAGTGAGTTATCGATCTGGTACTGCTGTTGCATATGTTGAAGTGGAGTCACGTAGCATTCGATTTCTCCTCCTCCGTCGCTGTCTACTGTCTGCTTTCTGGGTCTACTTGCAGCCAGTGCCGCCGGCGATCACGAGGCACTTGGTGCTTGTGAACATCGTCATGAGGTTCGTCATGACGGACCACTCGAGCGTGAAAAGGTACGCGATGATGATGAACACGCCCATGTACTTGTTCTTGCCTCCGGTGCGCTTGAGCTCCTGCGTCTCCGCCTTCTGCCGCGGCAGTAACAGCACAAACACGCACGAGAAGAGCTTGAAGCCGTATGCGATGAGGTACGCGTATGTCACCTGCATGCGCGCGTGGTGGTCGTCCTTCACGAGGAACGGACGCTCGATGTCAAAATGTGCGTCGACGTTCTTCGTGAGCACGGATGAGAACGGCGACGCTAGTGTCGCGACGGTCGTGATGAGACCGTACACGGACGCCTCGTGGCCGACGCCGATGATTTCCATCACCGCGTAGCCGGAGATGAGGTTGCCCATGCTGTTCGGCAGCTTCTCGAGAAGCGGCACGCCAAGCCAGAACCACTGGCTTCGATGGACATCCCAGACCGTGAAGAACGTCGGGAAACAGTCGATCACGACGACGGCCACCTGCGTGACCACGAGCATCCAGCGCCAGTTCCATTGGAGTCCGTGTCGCTTAAGCACATAAAGCGCGCAGACGGAGATGGCGCGGCCGAGGATCGTCGCAATACTGCTGTTCAGAGGCTCGACCTTTGCCCACACGCTCTGGATCGGAGCCGCCGCCGTGACGCTGAAGTTCGAGAACAGGTTGCGGCAAAAACGGAAGATGATGATCTGGTACACGACACGGTGCGAGAGCAAGTCGTAGAATGTCGCGAAGTACTTGCGCGCAGAATGGCGCTTCTCGACCCGCACATCTGTGACGAAGAAGAGCGCGGAGAAGATGTTGAGCAGCGCGAGTCCTGAGCAAATGGCCATGATCGCGTTAAAGCCGAGCGAGCCGGAGAACGACCCGCCGTACTGGGGTCCGTTCATGCCGAAGCCCACCATGCTGGACGAGAGGATCATGAAGCCGTCTTGTGCCATCGCGATTGTCGTCTGCACGGTACCGCGGACGTTCTCGGGCTCGCGCTGCGCCAGTTCAACGAGAATACCGTCACACCCTGTGACTGCGAAGATGCAGCCGAGATACGCGAGTGACATGAGGAAGATGTATTTGACGCCGGAGCTTGGTGCGTCCCTGTTGAAGGTCGCGAGAATCTCTGGGGACAACTTGGACTCCGCCACGTTCGCGTACTTGCGATCCGGATAGTACGGGTCGTCAAGCGGCGTGCACGCCATCGTGATCAACATGGCGAACGCGAGGAGCCAGCCAAAGACCATGTACGGACGACGGCGGTAGCCAAAGATTGGCATGCAGTCCGTGATAAGACCGATGAACATCTTCAGTGTCGATGGAATCGTGACGAGGACGCCCGCCGAGGTCGTCTCGATGCCTGACATGCGTAGGTAGACGGTCATAACTGGATAGATACAGCCGTAGACCGAGCCGTAGACGATGCCCGCAACACCGTACTGCAAGATCAGTCCGAAGTGCTGTCTAGTCAGGAGGTTCGGTGTGCCACCGGGACGGAGTGCGCCACCCTCGAGGTCGAGCGGCTCGGGGGTCTTGACGGGCTGGAAGCCGTCATCGGCTTCGAACTTCGCTGGCGAGAGCTGGGAGGACTGGTTTGTCTTCATCGTGGCGAATTGACAAGTGAAAAGTGGACGACGGTCGCAGTCGAGGGAGGCACTTGGCGCTGACGACGACGAAAACCACGAAGGGGAGGAGAGAAGAGCCCCGAGCTATCTGCATGAAGGGTGAGGGAGCGGCTCGCGAGCGCACCACGATGTGCCCTGCACACGACTCGTGTCTGCAAGCCGTCGACGAGTGCGAAACTTTTGAACGAGAGGGTGCAGCGTGGTATATGGATGCACCATCAAAACGCCGGGGACTTGATTCGTGTCCTCCTCGCTGCCGCGTCTCATACTAACTGATCGCTGGCGCACGTGGCCACAATCGTTCTCGCGCGTTCGACGCTCCTACTTACTCGCGGATTGGTTCTCGACTGCGTGCCTCCAGTGCAACGGCGGCGCTCTCGAGAACCGAAGTGCGAGACGGGCGTCGGCAATCATCCGATGAGCCAACCTTCGCAGTGCGGCACACGACTTGCAAGCGATTCATGAGCAATGACAAACTGAAGAGCAAGCTGTGTGTGCAGTTCGCTGTGCTCGTTGTTAATACAGATTGCAGAGGAGGAAGAGGGCATGCATCGGGTGAGTGGTGGAGGCGACGAGCTGGCTGATCGGGACGCATCCGGTGCAAGCAGATCCTCCTCGACTTCGACACAAGAGCGATGGCGAGGATTCCATCCCATGACGGTTGGTGTCTAGCAGTGGAGCAGTCTTTCAAGAGAGCATTCGACGACGTCTTGACCGGTGCAAGTCCATGCAGCGCGGTGTAGAGCAGGGAGACCTGCATTGTTCAAGCGAGCCGGATTGGCTAGGGACACGCAAACCTAGTGAAACCCTACGAAGTGATCACAACAAGGGCTTGCAGAGATGATGACGATGGCGGTTGCGATTCATTCTGTCACTGCTGGAAGCAGGGCCAAGTCGTGTGCTCGATCTGCCTCTTCGCTCGAATAATGTCTGTGCGAGCACCAAGCTCTTCGGAGCTTCAACCAGCACGTAGCGCTCTTCTCGACGATCCACTCACGAAGACTTGGCGCGAATCCGCAAACCAGAAAGCGGATCTGGTGGTACAGGCACAGCGATATGAACCAGCTCTTCTTCACAGTCGAACAACTGCAAGTCGCCTTCGGTTCTGGATGAGGTACTAAAATGCATTCCACATAAGTCCTATTTCGAGCATCACATAGGTGAAACCACCTAATTCAGTAATTAGACAGTTTCAATGCAAATTCAAGCAAAAATGTCCAATTACTGTGCATTTTGCTCGCACGCCAACCAACGATAACGACAGCAAGAGACCAAGAGCGCGCGATGACGACACGCGCGCGCGCCGTGAAGGAGCGGCAGCTGGCGATCGTCGAGGACCCTTCGCGCCGCGACCTGCAGACGGTGGACGACCGCGAGATCCAGGTGGACGACGACTGGGATGACAAGCTCAACCTGCAAGTCAAGATCATGTGCGTGGTGCCTCTCTCGCTGCTCGCCGTTCTGATCGCCTTCGTACAGCGAATGACGTACCTACGAAATTGCGAGCAGGAACGTGGTAGGAACTGTGGACCTGAAGACGCCGCTCGAGCTCAAGACCATCGCGCTGCACGCGCGAAATGCCGAGTACAACCCCAAGGTATGGCACTGACTGGCTGGCTGGTGGCGCGAGTGTTCTGAGGATTGAGAGGTTGGTGGTATCGTCGCGCTCCGCAGCGGTTCTCGGCGGTGATCATGCGACTGCGCGACCCGAAGACAACTGCGCTGATCTTTGGCTCGGGAAAGGTGCGGGCGAGTGATCTGGGAGGGTTGTGTAGTAAATGCGCTGTAACATGGAACGCGTATGCTGCTCTTCTTTAGATCGTGATCACTGGCGGCACCAGCGAGGAGAGCTGCAGGCTAGCGGCTCGTAAGTTCACGCGCGTCATTCAGGTGCGTTGCGTGCTGCATGGGGTGCATACGTGTTGCGGTAATGGCAGTATCGCATGACGTTCATACTTGCCTCCCGTGGTGCGATTTGTGTCTTGTGTGCTGCAGAAACTCAACTTCCCCGCCCGCTTCACAGAGTTCAAAGTGCGCAACGTCATGGGGACGTGCGACATCCGATTCCCAATCCGGCTAGAAGGGCTGCTCAACGACCACGCGCGCTTCTGCAGCGTACGCACTCTCAGTGTCGGAGAGTGATTGAGAAGCTTTACTCGCTGTGGAATGACTGACGCACTCTCTTCGTGCAGTACGAGCCGGAGCTGTTCCCGGGACTTATTTACAAACTTGTCGAGCCGAAGCTTACGTTGCTGATTTTCGTGTCCGGCAAGATTGTGCTCTGCGGAGCGCGTGAGTCGAGCCACCTGAGTCAGGCGATCGACAAAATGTACCCAGTGTTGTTGCAGTACCGCAAGATGACCGCACCGCCGTCGCTGGTTACGGGCAAGCCAGGATACGAGGACACCGACGACATGGACCGCTTGGAGCCGAGCGCAATAGTTTAGTTTAGATACCGACAATCAGAGAGAAAAGCACGCTTGCTTGCTTGCTTGCACACACATGTACGTGTACTTGCACGATCTGATGCTCTTTCAGCGGGAATAAGTTCCTCTATGGCTGGACTGTGCGGAGCAGTCGGATCTTCTGGGAACGCACCATCGCCAGCTCTTTCTTCAACGCATAGCGCTTCGCAGCTGTCAGCGCGAAGTCTTCCAGATTGTTCTCGAGCGCGAGGATCTTCTTATCCAAGTCCATCAGCACGTTGCTGCTGTTGTTGTTACTGCCCGAAACACTCTCCGACCGCGTGGTCTGTTGCTGTGCGGGATTCACCAAAGCAGCAGCAGCAGTCTGCGAGGTGATAGGAGCACCGTGAGCAGCGCTCGGGAGAGAGCTGCTCGGCTGGCTCGAGCTCATGCGAGCGCGTTTCACCTCGAAGGGGTTCTGGGCATCGCGAGCTCTTCCTGCGCCTGACGCTTGGTTAGGAGGAGGGATGTTCTCCGTGTCCTCCTCTTTTGACAGCGTGTCACTCGCAGCAGACTTCGACCCGAAGCGAGGCGGCGCAATGTACTCGTCTGGAGGCAGCCGGTTGCGCAAATACTTCAGTACCGCCTCTGTGCCTTCCTGGATCGTGTTCACGCGGACACTGCGCTGCGGGTTGCCGCCCAGAAGCAGCGCTCGAAGGTGCTCGCAGCGTCCAAGCTCAGGGGGGATCTCCATTCACAACAAAGCAAAGTGAATACGCTTGTCCGACGAGAGACTGCTAAGCCTACTAAATCTCTATGCATACCTGTCGAAGGTTGTTGTTCTCGATTGAGAGTGACGTCAGCATAGTGGCGTCATACACACTTCCAAGCGATTCCAACTGCACCACAAAAAAGACTGTTAGCTCCTTACCACACAACAGCGCTGACATCTATATCATCAGACGCACGAACCTGGTTGTCAGACAGCGCTAAAATCGAAAGGCGCTGCATCGAAGCCCAGTCGAACGCTTCAAGCGAGGTGATCCGATTAAAAGACAGCAGAAGCGTGTCGAGAGATTTCAGCAGTGTCAGCTTCGTCGGGATCGTCGTCAGCACATTGTTTCCGAGATCCAGTTCCTTGAGTGATCCGCAGATTCCAGCATGGCTGTACGACGAAATCATGGCATCGACAGCGTGTGCCTGAAGAAGGTTCTTGCGCAACCGAAGATGCTGGAGCTGCGAGAGGTTCGAGATCGACGGGTGCAAGTGGGTCAGCGAGCATTCTTCCGCGACCAGCGTCTGCAAAGCCGCGAGCTCGCCGATCTCTTTCGGCAAACTCCCGAGCTTGTTCTTCGACAAGTTCAGCTGCACCAAACTCGCCGAGAAGTTGTACTTCCCATAGCCTTGGAGATGAGAAGGAAGCGCTAGTAATCCCATGCCCGTCAGCTGCAGCGACCCGGACGATGAAGCGTCACGGAAAAGGTACTCGTGCTGCGACGAGATGTTCTCGGCCGATTGCGCGGCTCCAATAAGCGACTTGCTTTGTTGCTGCTTGTCTCTAAGCGCGAACTCGTCAAACTCCTCTTCGAGAGTTTCCACACCCTCGGGCGGCCCGCCACGCGTGCGCAGATACTTCTTTAACACCTCGGATCCACCCGAAATCACAGTTCGGCGAATCGTGCGAAGAGGGTTTCCCTCCACCATCAGGTGGTGGAGATCCTTCAAGTAGCCGAGGCCCGCAGGAAGCTCGTGCAGATCGTTGTTTGTCATATCGAGCGTCTTGAGGCGGTACAAATGAGCAATCTTGTCAGGAAGTCGAGCGAGGCGATTGTCACGGACGTCAAACACGGTGATCGTATCCTTGACACGCAAGATCGAGGCTTCCGGGATCGAGTGCAGCATATTGAATCCGAGCATCACTTGGTCGAGCGCGGATTGATGGGGGAGCTCTGGAAAGTCCTCAAGCTTGTTCTGGTGAAGATCCAAGAATCTCAGTGCCTTCAGACCCATGAGGATCTCTCCGACCGTCGTGAGGCTGTTTTTGTGGAGATCGAGCGTCGAGAGGTTGATCAGCTGCCCCAGAGACCCAGGAAGCGCTGCAAGCTGGTTCGAGTGCGCCGTCAGTGTGTGGAGGCGTCGCAGGCTCCCTGGCGAGGTCATTCCAAGCAACAAATGAAGTGTAAGTAGCAGCGTCATGATGCATCCGATACACATCACATCATGATGCCACGTACCAATCTGCTCAGGCAGCGAGCATAGCTGGTTGTTCTCGATTTTCAGCGCCTCCAGATTTTCCAGTAGATGGATCGACTCTGGCAGGTGCGTGAGCTTGTTCCCGTCCAGCGCGAGATCTTTCAGGTTCACCAGATGGCCCAGACCCTCGGACAGCGCACCCTCGAGCATGTTGCTGCAGCATTCACACGTTACTAAGTAGTTAGTGTATGCGCGCAACGAATCGAAAGCAGACACTAACTGCAACGTACTTGCTCAAGTCCAGCGACGTGAGTTTTGTCAAGTCCCAGAACGAGTCGGGGAGGTGGCGGAGCTGGTTGTGGCGCATCTTGAACGATGTCACGTACGCGAGCTCCTGGATCTCCACCGGGAGCTCTTTGATCTCATTGTAGCTGGAAGGCAATAACAGCGCCCCGCAGTGCAAACAATGATGAAATGGCGCGTTCATATGCACGAACGAAGCGCAACGAAGTGACGGCCGCACCTCAGGTCCACTTTCTGAAGCACCGCGCACTCCCAGCTTCGCTCGTCCTGTGCGGCGTTGCAGGCGCGTTAGTTCCCCTTGCGGCTGGTACAGGGAGTCCGCCAGCCAGCTCTCTCTGTTGCCGCAGCGCGTGCGCACCTCCTCCGCCAGCTCGTGCAGTCGCAGGATCTCGCTCGGGAACACCGTCATCCCGCGCGTCGAGACATTAAGGTGCCCCGTCTGTCGCGCGATGCGGTACGCGCGCGCATTCGGGTTGCTGCTGCTGCTGCTGCTGCTGACGCCGGCGGCTACGCCAGCGCCGTGGAGGCGGCGTGCGTCGCGCAGCGTCAGACGCGGCTTCCGCTCCATTTTCGCCCACAATTTGAATTTCGAGGCCAGGAGATTTATCCAACAAGCCAATATCGAGCTGCTTTTCAAATTCGCCTGAATACAGAATGACGGTAAATGATGTGGCCCACATCCAGGTGGGCTTGAAGCGACATGAGACTGGCGAATTCGCCAATGATGGACTCGCCGACGATGACGCCGCTAGGAAGCAGCGCCCGCCTCCGCGAGCCGCTCGCGCCGCCCAAGCGCATTCGCTCGAGCGGAGGCACCTCAGCGCGGCTCGGCATACTGTTGCCGCGCCCGAAGCGCCGCCGCCAGCCCTACTTCTTGGCGCGCGAGACGGGCGAGCACTTTCGCGAGTGGATGCGCCGCAACCTCGAGGACGCGCTCGGGTGCTTCCTCGTCGATGCCTTCATGGCGGCGCTCAGCGCCTTCGTCGTCGCCTTCAACGTGTACACGTTCTGGGACGGCGCGGACCACAACATCCCACAATGGATGATTGGTAAGAGCGATTAGTGGGCGGTGTGTGTGTGTGTGACACATCACGGAGCGTACTTACACGCTCGCTCGTGCGGCGCACAGACCTCGACTTCTCTATCAATGCCGTATTCACAGTCGAGTGCGTGCGCCGGTCATTCCCGCTGACTACTGCGTCTGCTCGTCTAAAGTGTTGCTCGCAAACGGTGGAATGTGGTGGTACAGGTACCTCGTTCGACTCTACGCAGCGTTCGATCGCTGGGACTATGCGTGGTCGCTGCTTCCGCTTGCCGAGTTGGTGGTATTGCTGCCGTCGTGGATGCGCTGGGTGTCGGAAGTGCACTTCAGCGGCACCACTATCCAGCGCGACACTGTGGAAGTGGCAGTCGTCCTGAAGTCGCTGCGCGTAGCTCGGCTTTTCCGACTCCTCGAGTTCGCAAGATCGTCTCTCGAGCGTCAGCTGCTCGCGATGCTTCTTACGATTGTCTGCATCGTGCTGTGCACCGCCGGTATTTTGCAGATCGTCGAGGCGTGCTTTCCTGGATGCAATACTAGCCCCACTTGCAGGTGTCAAGACCTATCGTACATTGATTTGCTCTACTACGTCGTGGTGAGCATTTCCACGCTCGGCTATGGGGACATCGCGCCAGTGTCGACGAACGGCAAGTTCTTCATCGCGTTTATCATTATGCTCACATTCATTCTCGTGCCAATCCGAATCAGCCGGATCTCGAAGATCGTTTCGTCGCACACGGACTATTCATCGTCGTACACGGAAGCAAAGCAGCACCCGCACATCGTCATCACCGGCCACATCAACGTCGAAATCCTCACGATCTTCTTTGGTGAGTTTTTTCACCCGAGCAATCTGAACTGGAACGAACGGATTGTGATTTTGAACCCAAGCCCACCTTCGGTCGAGATCAAGAAGATCCTCAACGAGAACGAGAACAAAGTCAAGTACATTGTCGGCTCCCCGATGCTCGACGAAGATCTGGAACGCGCTGTGCTGGGGTTAGCCAGTGCTTGCTACGTCTTGATCAACCGAAGCGCAGCACGTCCTCAGTATGCAGATCAGTGCAGCGCGCTGATCACGATTGCTCTTCGTCGTGGGAATCCGACATGTCCGATCTATGCGCAGGTGATCAACTCAAAGAATGCGGGGAGTATTCTGAAGATGGGAGCGAGCGATGTCGTCGTAACTGGGCTGATGAAATTCTCGATTCTTGGGCGAAGCTGTGCGATGTGTGGGCTGCCAACATTGCTGCTGAATCTACTAGCGCACTACAACAGTGATCTCGACTCTCGCGTTTCTTCAAATCACTGGCAAAAGCCATACTTGCACGGAGCCATGCACGGCATCTTCCTGATCGATATCCCGCGGACATTCTCTGGCTTCTCCTTTGGAGATCTGATCAGGTTTCTGTATGAGAAGACTCCAGTGGTGCCGCTAGCTCTACTCACTGAGGACGGTGTGCAATTCCCAGATATGGACTTCAAGCTGGGAGCAACGGCAGACCCAAACTTGTGCTGCAAACTGTATGCGATCGCAAAAGGGTTGACAGCAGTCGAGCAGCTGTCCAAGATCGATATCGAACATATTCTCTCGTACCGCAAGAACACACGGCGGAAAGCAAAATCGATGGTGGACGTGACCAACACGGAGGCAGCGAAGAAGGGCAGCAAACCGGCGCTCGGAAATGAGTTTGGTATGATCCGACAGAGTTTAATCGCGTCCTACACTTCACCAGAACGGAATGCATTTGACGAAGACAGCGCGGACTACGGAAATTTTGCGAATGGAGAAGTGCCTCCAGACATCGTACAGCACATCGTTGTGTGCGGGTTCCCGCGAGACACACGCCAGTTTCTGAAAACGATCCGCGAAGCACCGGTGATAGACGATGATCTAGGCTCACCCCCAGTCGTCTTCCTCGCCCCAACCGTGGTCAACGAGGACGAGTTCAACAAGTTCAAGCACTTCCCTGGTGTGTACTTTGTTTCTGGATCACCGGTAAACTTTGCGGATCTCAAGAAGACCCACATTGATCGAGCGATGTCAGTGTTGATCGCGACGAGAGCGACAGAGTCCCCGTACTCGGATCCGAATATGATCGATGCCGACGCGATCACTACGCTGCGCTATATCGTCGAGATTAGCGAGAAGAGCAGTATGCCGAATCTTGTCGTCGAGCTAGACAAGCCGACGAACGTGAAGCTACTCAGCTCGTTAACGTCCGAGCATGTCAGCCTCGCACTACTCAGAGCCCCGACGTTCAACCGCAAGTCATCTCGAATGGATCGGGATCGACGTGGCAGCTCTCGCCGAGACTTGGATCCAAGCGAGCAAGACGAGGCGAATCTTGTTTGGCAAGACGCATCGCTCGTTCTGGAAGAGTACATTGCGTCAGGTACGCTCTTGGGGATTCCACATTTCATCAGGATCGACTGACTAACACTGATATATCGCCAACTACTTGTTTGCGGGTTGGCGTTCTAGGAAGAGTGTACATGGACTCGATAATCGACTCACTCATGAGCGAGTGCTACCGCACGCCGTGGATCACGCAGTTTTTCCACGTGCTTGTCAACGGCGGGCATAGCGACCCCGAGTACGAAAGTCGTTTGCCTCCCCTGGTGCTCGCGACAGCCCCCGTCTCACCAATCTCATTCTTTCCTTCACTCCAGGAAGCGCCGGCTCTTCCAGCTCGACGCTCCTCATAGCCTTATCGGCAAGGCATACTCGACTTGCTTCCGCAAGTTCCTCGAGACGGTGTGCCGAAGTAGAGTCTAATCACGAGTCAAAGTGGTCACTAGTAGACGAGTCTTGAACTGACAGACGAACGCTCTTTGTGCGCAGACAAGCTGCGTCGCGATCGGCATGTGGCGTCCCGCCCACGGAGCCGTTCTGCCACACCCGTGTGTGCTCGTGAACCCACCCTCAGATCTGCTGGTTGAGCTAGGGGATCGCTTCTTCTTGGTCGGACGGCCATTCACGCTCGCCGAGGCGATCGGGTACTTTGGTTCGATGGTGTGATGTGACGGATGCATTCAGTCAGCAATAGAGTTACAAACTGCCGACACTACCGACACTGCCGACATATCTCGCCGGCCAACCAACAAAGATATGTGATCTCCAATACAAAGACAGATTCGCATATCGCTCGAAGATCTCGCACTCAACCGACACCATCATTGTCAAAAGTAGGAGCCTCTGAGGCTTGGCACCTGCAAACACGCAGCGAGATCGAGACTGTGGTCGAAGAGGTTCGCTGCAGAGTTCGGACACGCGAGTGAACTCTGCACCTCGGATAGCGTAAATGAAGACGACTGGCTCGGTTCGGTTGACAGACAGGTGGGCAAACGTTCTACTTCATGCACATCATACTTGAACAAATGCGAAACTGCAAGATCGAGCGAGCCCGAGGTGCTCGAGCACTTGGAACTCACTCGCGCCTGCGTCTTGCTTCCGAGCTGCTCGCTCTTCGCCACACAACTCCGCGCCACGCTCCAGCGAGTGAACGCGTGTGGCGTTCTGGTGAGAGAGCTCGATGCAGGCGAGCGTGCTCCTATGCCGGGCGCCCCGGCTCTGGGAGAGCCACTTCCGAGGATTCAGTCAGGCGCTAGGTCTGGTAGTTGTCGGCTTGAAGGGTAACCATGGTCGCCAGTGTACAATATTTACGTTTACATAACTCGCTCTGCCATCGAAAACTCGGAATTTCGTGGTCGTCCGAGCATTTTGGCGCCAGGGATGAGTGCGTTCCGCAGCAAGTTCGCGTTCCCGGCCAAGATCAACTGGTTCCCGGGCCACATGGCGGTCGCGCGGCGGCAGATGCTCGCGCAGCTCGACGCCGTGGACGTGCTCATTGAGGTGCGCGACGCGCGCATCCCGTTGAGCTCGGCGAACCCGGTGCTGGAGGAGGCGTTCGGCGCGTCCAAGCCCCGGCTCATCGTGTTCAACAAGAGCGACTTGGCGAACGCCAACCTGCAGCAGCGCGTGGAGGCGCAGTGTGCGGCGCGGCAGACGCCCTGTATTTTCACGTCGGTGACTAAGGGCCGCAAGATCCACTCCATCCTGCAGTGGTGCAACGCACACAGCGGCGCGCAGTTCAAGAAGACCGCCGGCTCCATGGTCATGGTCGTCGGCATCCCAAACGTCGGCAAGTCCTCGATCATCAACGAGTTCCGTCGCCTTTCGTCCTCCCAAAAGCTCGCAAAAGGCAAGAAGCGCGCGATGGTCGGCCCGACGCCCGGCGTCACCGTGCGCAACGACATCATCAAGGTGCGCGACACTGTGGCTTGCTTAGATGCTCAGTGGCAATTCGGTAGTGGTGCTGGCGGTGATCACTGCTTGCAACTCAACTAAGCACTACTTGCTCTCTGTTTGTATTGGACTCGAATATTTGCAGGTGAACGACAACCCTGCAATCTACGTCGTGGACACGCCCGGGGTCATGCTGCCCAACATCCCGTCGGCCGAGACGGGGCTGACGCTGGCGCTCACTGGCGCGATCAAGGACCAAGTCGTGGGCACAGAGCTGATCGCCGACTACATGCTCTTCAAGCTGAACCAGATGGGCTCCACTCGGTACGTCGATGCGCTCGGCATCGGCGAGCCGACCGACGACATCCAGGAGCTGTTCAAGAAGGTATACAAGAAATGCGGCGCGCTCGGGAAGGAGCTGGACGTGCAAAACAAGCTGGCGGCGGAGTTTCTGCTGCAAGAGTTCCGTCGCGGAGCGTTTGGGCAGTTCACGCTTGATCCCATCACGCCCATCCGTGCGGTGGACAACCCGGAGAAGACAGAGCCATAGAGCTACGGCAAGCTAATAGACCCTGAGCTTCTGAGTCTCGATGACGTTTTCTTCAGCGAAAAGATGGGCAACGTCAATTGATGCACTTCAGTCTTATCGGGGTTACAAACTCGATGGAATTGACGACTCCATCCGGACCTAGGGCTTCAACCTCGCTCGCCAAGATCGAGGACGGCATCCTCAAAGGCACCGATGAGAACGTCCATCTCATTCTGAGTTGTTTATTTCTGGTCCACGCCAACAAATGGTCGAAACAATTTCAGCACTTGAAATTTTTAGTTTGCTAACGGGAAAATTTCGTAACTTTCTGATGGCGCTTGTCACGATAGAACAACCGTTGTTGCAGATGGCCTTTGTTTTAGAAAAACTACTTTAGGTTTCTTTGAGAAAGAAAGGAATTGAAATATTTGAATAGTTTTTGTAATCTAAAAATACCGAAAAAAACACATGTCGAAATAGCACATCGCTCGAGGACAAGTATAGAACAGTTCTATACTTCGCGCTGCAGCGTAGCGTCAGCTGAACATCGCCTTGCGAGCAAGACAACAAGCCCGACTGCGAGGAGGAGGGCTCCACATTCGCTGCTGCTCGACCAGCGGCGAATGATGCCATTCCCAGTTCTCCGCACCGGCCATACGAGGATGAACGACGGACCCACACGCATGGCCAAAGTCATCCCGAAGCCGCTGGCGTCCCCTGAGAACGCAACCGATGTCGATGGCGCCGTGAGCAGTTCCACGAGCGCGAACGCGAATGTTGGCTCGCCGCGCAAGACGAGAATGCTCGTCATGGGAGCAAGTATGTCGGACCTCAAGATGAACTTCTTCCGCACGAAAACCACCAAGACGCCCCCGATCCGCAAGAAAGAAGACATCGGGATCTCCGTTGTCTCGTTGCGCTTCTCAAACGTCGAGATGGAAGAGCGGTTTGTTGTGGCTCGATGCACCAAGTACCACACCCGGTTGAAATTCGGCGCTGGTTTTACCGCCTTCTTCATCCCGCTGCTGGTCATCATGCAAGTGAGCTTCAAGTCGAAGGAGAACACGGAGAAGTGGACGCAGTTCCCACTTGTGATGATCTTCCCAGGTGAGTTTCCAGCGACGCTGTGCTGTTGTGGTCGTGATCGGTATGTTCATGAATACTCACCCGCTCGCTCGGTCTGTTTGTGGCTTCAGGAATCGTGATGTGCATGGGTCTTCTGGTCATCTTCTTCCACCGGAGCTTCCAGAGAAACACAAACCTACTCTCCCTGATCTGTCTGATCGGTCAGATCAGCGCTTTGCTCGACACCACGGCGGCGGGAACGGCAGTGAGCGAGCGGAACGTCTGGGTGCAGTTCATCTTCTCGCTCGGCATCACGAGTTCCACGGGTCTCACCTTCCTCCAGTCTTTCGGGGTCTCGACGGCGTCGAGCCTCTTCTTCATCATCCTCGCTTGGTATCGCTTCGCCGCGTCTAACGAGCACGAGCCACTCAGCTCTCCAGGCACTCTCAGCGCTGCGGTTGTCTTGTACTCGATTCTGCTTGCGTTCCTGTCGTGGAACTGGGAGTACGAGGAGCGCCGCGACTTCGTGCTGACTGAGCGTCTCGCGCAAGAGAATGTGATGGTGCAGATGACGATGGAGATGACAGGCTGGTTCAGCGGTGGCGCGACCCAGAACCAGTCGCCGGAAATGGGAGGCACAGGCATTCTTAGCGCAAACACGCATATCGACCCGAAGGACGTGGATGTGAAGGAAGAGCTGGGAGAAGGCACGTTCGGCGTCGTGTATGCTGCTAGCTGGAAGGAAACGCGTGTCGCAGTCAAGAAGATCACGCTGCAGGGCGACACCAAATCAATCATCACGAGTTTCGGATCGGAGGCGAGCGTCATGGCGCAACTCCGACACCCGAATGTGGTGATGTTCATGGGCGTCATGGTGCACCCGGAGTTCGTGGGTTTGGTCATGGAGCTGTGCCCGAAAGGAAGCGTGTACACAGTGATCCACAGCGACGATCTCAGGATCGACTGGTCTCTGCTGCTTCGAATGATGGTCGACGCTTCGCGTGGCATGCACTTCCTGCACTCGAGCACGCCTCCGATTCTGCATCGCGATCTTAAATCCATGAACCTGCTCATCGACGCGGATTGGCGCTGCAAGGTCTCGGACTTTGGATTGTCGAAGCTGAAAGCGTTTCGCGATGACAAGGATAACAATCCGTCGGTGAGTCGCGCGTTCGTGGGCTCGAGTATCTGGATCGCTCCGGAGGTGTTCAAGGGGAGAGACCACACAGAGAAGTCTGACGTGTACAGCTTCGGCATCATCATCTTCGAGGCGCTGAGCAACTCGATTCCGTACCACAGCATCTCAGTCGACGCGGTTCCGTTCGTCGTGCAGGCAGGGAAGCGTCCAACCGATTTCCACAACCTCGAAGTCCCGCAGAGCCTCGAGTTGCAGGAGCTGTACAACCTCATGACGCGCTGCTGGAGTCCCGACGAGAATGTGCGGCCGTCATTCTCTGTCGTGATCACGACGCTGCAGAACATCCTGACCAAGTTCGTCGGCGACGAGAAATGGGAGGACCACATCATCTACCCAGATCGTAAGCTTATGAACGCGCGCACGATGAGTATGGAGGACGACGGTCTGTCGATCAAGGAAGAGGATTTGGTCGTCGAGGCTGCGATCGGCCGGGGTGTCTTCGGCGTCGTCTACAAAGGCAGCTACTTTGGCACACCTGTGGCGATCAAGAAGCTGCACACGAGCTCCGTGCCGAAGAACACTCTTGCCGAGTTCGACAAGGAGTGCAGCATCATGAAAGGGCTGCACCACCCGAACATCGTCTTGTTCATGGGCTCGTGCTCGAAGCCGCCGACGCTGTTGCTCGTGACCGAGCTGCTCTCGAACGGAAGCTTCTTCGACATTTATCACAAGCTTCCGCGACCAGACCCTGTGCAGCAGATCCGACTCGCGTACAACATCGCGTTCGACATGGCCAAGGGACTCGCGTACCTGCACAACCACAACCCGATCGTGATCCACCGTGACCTCAAGTCCCAGAACATCCTACTGGACGACAAGATGCGCACGAAGATCGCAGACTTTGGGCTCTCCAAGTTCCGCGATGTGGGTAAGACCATGTCCATCTGCGGCAGTCCGCTGTGGGTCGCGCCGGAGGTGCTGCGTGGCGAGAAGTACGGCTGTCCGTGCGACGTGTACAGCTTTTCGATCATCGTGTGGGAGGCTCTCGCGTGGGGCGAGCCGTACCCAGACCTCGGCTCGAGCGACATCATGAACGGTGTGGCGTGTGGTAACCTGCGACCAACCGTTCCCGATGGCACACCTGGCCCGCTCGCGCACCTGCTTGAAGAGTGCTGGATGAAGAAGCAGGACCAGCGTCCGACGTTCAACGAGATCGTGCCGCGCCTCGAAGCCATGGGCAAGGACTTTGCGGGGCGATGAAGACACACGAGCTAGAGCTAGGGCCTTGACTGCAAGCACACATACACACCGTAACGCGCTTTGCATATTGTACCGATCGCCACTGCATTTCCTATCTATCTATCTATCTATCTATCTATCTATCTATCTTGCCATCTCCAATCGGTCTCGTTGGTTTGCGTAAGTGTGCATATGTCGTTCTATCAACATTGGCCCTCCGGCAGCTGAAACAGTGATGTCCCATCTTACTCGGAATCAGCAGCAGCGTCGCTCTCCAGACGCAAGTGGAACACGCGGTAGTGGTGGTTCAGCGACTTGATCGTGTGCAGCCGGTGCGCGCTCGCCAGCGCACCGTCGGTCGGGTTGAGCGCCGCGAACACCACGCGGCGTGCGCGGCTGTGCACCAGCGCCATTGCACACATCACGCACGGCTCCCGGTCCATGTACACGTCGTAGCCCGTGCACAAGTACGTCTCCTCCTCTTCCGCTTCCACTTGTTCTTGCTGCTGTTGCTGGTTGGCTCGCTTTTCTTCCTCGTCCTCTTCCTCCTCGCGGCGCTGCCGCTTGCGCAGACTCGCGGCTGCGCTGCGCTGGCGATCGCGCTCGGCGACGCCGTCGATCGCCAGCATCACCGGATGAAAGAGCGGCCGAAAGCTCAGCGACGGCTCTGCCGCACGCGCGGCGGAGTTCGCCACCACCTGTGCGGTCGCTGGGTCCACGACCACACTGGCATGCGCGCAGCAGAACGGCAGCGACGCCACATCGTTCGCGCGCTCGAACTGCTGCGCGAGCGCACATGCGGCGCGCACATGTGCGCTCATGACACGCGCCTCGTCGTCGCCTACGGGCTCCGCCTGCGCTGCCGGCAGCGCGCTCGCGTGGAAGATGAGCGGCCAATTGCGCGTGTGGCGCTCGAACGCCTCACGAGACGTCGGCGCATGCTTGAGCGCCAGTGCGCACGTCACGCGCGCCTGTAGCAGCTCGGCAGTCTCCCGCAGCGCGTCTGCGAGTGCGGGGTTCGGGTGGTCGGCATCAGCATCGTCGGCGACGGGCGCCGCGAGTGCTACCAGCGTGGCGGGCGTCTCCGGGTGCTTCTTCATGCGCTTCACGTGCGCGAAGCCGAGCTCCGCGAGTGGCTGGAAGCGCTGCGCCAGCAGCTTCATGGCGCGCGAGCCCAGCGGTGCTGCGAACTCGAGCGCGTGGAAGCGCTGCTGCGCGTCCGGGTCGGCGGCGCCGAGGCCGCCAGCTGCCACGATCTCCTCGAGCATGTCAATGCCTAAAGTTAGTACGTTTTGGTCCTGTGGTCAAATGAATTCGACCCGTTCCTTGCACTCTGTAAACCCTAGGCGGGGTGTAAACCCTAGGCGGGACGTAAACCCTAGACATCGTAAGCTTCTTCAACTCAGCATTCCCAATCTCGAAGAGATGCGAGGATCCGAGCGACGGGAGGCGCGGACGCACCACCACCGCCTTCGGCAGCAGGACGAAGTGCTCGCGCCGGCACGGGACCAGACAGCGCGCGCACTGCGCGAGGCGCGCAGAACTGGGGTCCTGAGTCTGCCGGCGCGCGGCCTGGACGTGTTCCCACAGCAGGCATATCACTTGGAGGATCACATGGACAAGGCGAGTTACGTCCTGGCGTTTGTTTGCTCACCGATAGTAGCCAGACACATTCACACCCTCATTGCGCGCACGCTCGGCAGGACGAGAAGAAATGGGAGTGCGTGGATCTCGTGAAGATTGACGTGAGCCACAACGCGATCACGTCGCTCGCGGACGACGTCGCGGCGCTTGCGACCGTCACATCTTTCAAGCTGGCGCAGAACGCGCTCACAGCGCTCCCCGACGCCTTTTTTGCGCTCACAGCGCTCACATTCCTCGATCTGAGCCAGTGCGTTGGCAGTGGCCCGATCTCTCTCATTTTTCGTAACTGTATCAAGTATGCAAGTATAATCGGCTCACTTGCGCTGTGATTGAACTGCTCTTGCACCTCTACAATACAGCAACCAGCTCGAGCGCGACCTCTCTGAGCATCTTGGTGCGCTCGTGCATCTCAAGGAGCTCGGGCTCGCGGCCAACAAGCTCACTGCGCTGCCGCAATCCCTCGCAAACCTCACGCAGCTCGAGGTGCTGCGCGTCGAAGAGAATGCGCTGGCGGTGCTTCCGGAACGCATCGGAGATCTCAAAAGGCTGCACACGCTCTCGGCGCACTCGAACCAGCTCACAAGGCTTCCGGCATCCTTTGCGGCCCTGGGCAACATGCAGACACTCGACCTGAAGAAGAACCGCCTCGAGTCCACCAGCGAGTGCCTCTCGAGCCTGCTCAAACTCAAGTTCCTCGACCTGCGCCAGAACCGCCTCGTGGTCTTCCCGCTGCTGCCTGTGAGCGCTGTGCTCGACCAAGTTTTCTTGGGCTACAACGCGCTCTCGAGCATCAACGAGGACTCGGTACTGCGCGTCAAGGACTCGATCACCATCTTGGACGTCCGCGACAACAAACTTAGCGATTTGCCGGCGACGATCGCGTGCCTGTACAAACTCAAGACTCTTGACCTGTCGAACAATGACCTCGCGGACCTTCCTCCTGGCCTTGGGTACTTGAAGCACCTCAACCACATCATCGTCGACGGTAACCCGCTCCGCGCGATCCGCCGCTCGGTTCTCAGTGCTGGGTGCGAGTCGCTTAAAAAGTATCTGCGCACTCGCGGCGCACCTCCGCCAGGAGTCGATGTGCTCGAAGAAGAGGTGGACGAGCTGCAACTTCACCGCGAGCGTCTTGCGCGAGCTAACGCAGCTGGATCAGCGACCCCGAAGAGAAACGGCGATCTTGACTACCTTTTCCGCGACGCAGCGGCGTCAGGAACGCTGGACTTCTCCGATAAAGGCGTGCACGAGGTTCCGAGCGAGATGCTTAGAAGTCAGAGCCACAACTTTGCTGCGACGCTGCTGCATCTCGACCTCTCGAAGAACCGTCTCGTTCATCTCCCAGCAGAGATTGGGAACCTCTCGGCACTTGTGGTGCGAGCGTTTCTCTCTTTCTGTTTGTGTTGCTGGTGCTGAATCTGCTTCTGTGTCTATTGCAGACGTTGACAGTCGAAGAGAACAGCTTGAAGAGCTTGGATCCATCTATCGCCGCTCTCAAGCATCTACAATTATTGCGCGTGCGCAAGAACCAGCTCACGCACGAAGCTGTGAACGCGTTCCTACATGGATGCTCCAGTGAGTCGCTCAAGGTGAGCGTGGCGGCAGATAGCTACTTCTCACGTTCACGTCGATCAGAAGAACCTCCCAGCACTGATCTCGATATCTGTCTCTCCAATGAGCTCGCAGGAGCTTGACCTTCGCAACAATGCGCTGGTGCAGATGCCTCTGAACATCTGCCGGCTGCGCTCCATGGAGACGTTGCTGCTCTCGTTCAACAAGATCGAGTCCCTGGATGGGTTTCCGTGGTCCGAGCTCACGAGTGTCAGCGTCGTGAGTGTCTCAGACAACAAACTGCGGTCGCTCGGGAAGATCTACCACGCACCGCAGCTTGCATCACTCTCGTTCGAGAACAACAACCTCGCGCATGTACCATGCGAGCTCGGCTTATCCCCCAACCTGCGCGCGATCTACATGAGCGGGAATCCGCAGAAGACTGTGCGAGGCGGTGTGATGGTCAAAGGCAGCTCAGAGATCCTGGCGTATCTGAAGAACAAGTTCCCCCCGAACGCGGTTCTGCCGCCGCCCTCGCCATTGGCAGCGTCGCCTTTGCACAGTGCTCATGGGCGTACCGAGAGCAACGTTGTTCGTCCATCGTCCGCATCATCTGCGCTTGTGGTTCCCAAACCAATGAAAACGGACGAAGCTTATGCTGCAACCGGATCTGGAGGTTCACACACGAAAACCATCCTGGGAGCGGATGGCCGCGAGGAGATGAGGCCGGGGCTGCCAATCTCTTCTGGCAACGACGAGATTTGTGCAACACTGGCTCGTCTCACTGACCAGATCACAGAGCTCGAGCGAGAGCTGGAGAACGTTGCGCTTTCTGCTCCGAAGCGGTTCGCGCTAAAGAAGGAAGTCGCACTGCTACGCTCGACTAGGATCCGCGAGGAGCGGAAGCTGAAGCAGGGCTGAGCGAATTGTCTTCAGCAGACCACGTGAAAGAGAGAGAATGGAGTCACTTGATGAGAACACAAATCGTAATACCCTTGTTAGTTGGTCACGTGAAGAACTGCCGATGCTCCTGCCTGTCTGTTTCCGTGAGATGCTTGAAGACGCCACGTTTGCCCATTTCACAGTAGCCGACAGCATCCACCTCCTTCACAGAGCTTATTAGAGCGAACCGCTGTGTGCGTAGCCGCTGGCGACTGGCGCGTCATTGTTAGCTGGTAACGCCGGCGCCTGCCGCCTCTTGTGGAGCCAGCACTCGACAATGAAGCCGAGCAGCGCGACAACGCCCACTGCGATACCGACATACATACCGCCGGAAAGTCCCGTGTGGACATTCGATTCCTGCGTTGGATCAGTGCCGCTCGTGCCGTTCGACACACCGCCATTCAGGCGCGAGTTGTTCATTGACTTGCTGTCCACACCGGCGTCGACTCTGTCGTTCATACCGACAGTACTCTCGAAGGCTTTGGACGCGACACTGCACTGCGTGAGCGTAACCGCGAGCTTGGTGCCGTCCAGAGACGTCTCCAGCGGCGCCGACAGATTCACGACCACCGAGCCGTTCGTCGAGTTGACGCTGGTCACAGACGCAGCAATCGCGCCGCCCCCCGCTTTCGCGACGCTCACCTGCACCGCGGACGTTGGGCAATATGAGTTGGTCGCGACCGTGAACTGCGACGAGCCGGCTTCCAAATCTGACACGTCCGTGATCGACGGCGTTGGGTTCGAGAGTGTTCCGACCCCCGCGTAATTGGACAGCGCACTCGCGCCGACCTTGATGGCGACGATCATGGCCGTGGCCTCGCCAACCGCCGCGTCGCACGGGAGCGCGCCGGAGAGCGCAATCTTGCCCGTGCACATCTCCTTGTCGCACGTGACACCCGTGATGGGCAGCCCCTGTTTGACCGGGGTCACGCACGCGCTGTCGGTGGCTTTGCCGCGGCAGATGTCTGCCGTGCTGCAGCCATCAAGCTGCGAGAGCCGCAGCGCCTTCACCTCAACCGCGCCGGCACACACTGATACGGGCGCCAGCGCACTCCCCGCACTCGCAGGCATCGCGGCGCCGTTGATCTCGGCGCTCTGTGCGACAGTGACGACCTCAGCGCTTCCGCCGCTCGTGAACGTCGCAAGCACGGCGTTAAGGTCGGCACCGCCGCGCATCGCGAGCGCCCAGTCGACAGCGCTCTCGAGCTCCGCGACCACCGCGCACTCGCCCGCGGCGGCGCACGTGCCGCCCGCGGGTTTGAGTGTTTTGAGCTTGGGCACAAGCGCGCCACGCGGGTCGCACGCCAGCGCCGTCTTGAGCCGGAACTCGAGCTTCGGCTCGGCCGCCGCGTTGTAGTTGCAGAGCCGGAGTGCGAGCTGCGTCGCGCCGCCCGTGAGCCGCGTCCCCATGTCTTCCACGATGCACGTCGTCGTGCTCGAGCACTCACCGCACGCCTTCACGCCTGCATTCGCATTCGTCGCCCTGTAAAAGGTGTCCTTCGGTGGCCCGAACAACCAGAGTCCGCTGCAGGACGCGTACCTTCTGCGCCGCGGAGGCAGAGCAGCGTGAGCGCCGCCGCCAGCGCGAGCGAGCGAGCAGCGACCATCGATCGATCGGCGCCGCCAGCTCCAGCAAGGAAGCAAGTTCGGCGTTGGGCTTTTTGACGCTTTTGATGAGTTGCCACTCGATGGAGAAAAAAGCCGGAAAATCGAGTGATTTGGGGTGGGCCACGCCGATTGGACAAACTCATGTCTTGGATTTTATCACTAACAGATTTTTCTTCGTTGTGCGATCTGAGAACGAATTGGAGCAGCATGAACCGCGAGCTGTGGACGATCGAGCTGGGCGTGGGCGTGGGGCCGTTCCGGCTCGGCGCGAGCGTCGCCGAGGCGCTGCACGCGCTCAAGGTGCGGTGGGCAGACACTGCAGCCGCCACGTCCGTTGGCACAAGGCTCACGATCACGTCTTCATCTCGCAGAGCCGCCTGCCCGTGCGACCATTCGAGATCCGCTACAACGCGGCGGAACTCTACCGCAGCGACATCGTCATCGACTCAGCCGACGATGGTTTCCGCGTAAGTCTTCGCTACTACGTGCGGTTGAAAACGGCGAATGGGGGGGAGGCTGATACCTGTCTGACTCGCCACTTGCAGCTCAAATTCGACCCCGTGAGCCAGGTGCTGATCGCGATCGAGTTCTACGACGTCAACCGTGTCGCACTCAAGTACGGGCGCGTCGTGATCTTCGGCGGCGACATCGCGGCCACGTTCATGTCGGTCTACAACGTGAGTGGCGTGGGGTTATGAAGGGGGGGGGAGTGTTTCGTGTGGTGATGATGCTGACGCGAGCTCGTTGTGACACTACCACTGACTCTTCTCTACCAGCTCTTCGGACCGACGTTCCCTGGACACTACGAACCAGCGGAGAAGGTAGTGTATGTTTGTTGCGTAATGATATGCACACTTGCGTACTAAGTGCAAGATTGCGGGTGGCTGGTGTTGGGATTTTGCATGGAATAGAGCTACTACCTCGGCTACGAAGGCGGCTGCATCAAGTTCCCGATCCCAGAGGAGTACCGCCACCTCTATCAGAACGATACAGATCTTCCTATGGAGTTCCCGGTACGATTGTCGTGTTGCTATGTAACTTGTGCACTTACTTACGATCTATCGCGTGGTAGAACGGGTCGACACCAGCCGCGACGGGACTAACAGTGTTCGTGGGCGACGACTATCGCACGCCTGGCGCTCCGCAACCCGCGAAAAAGTCGGTATTGTGTGTGCTGTATCGTACGTATTATAGAAGACAAGGTGAAGTGCACTAACACTGTCGAATATGTGGATGCGCACAAACTCAGACACTATTTCGAAGTTGTAGAGGTAGAAGTGGGCGAGAGCACGACGTCGTTCTCGTTCACAGGACGGAAGCAGAGGATAGAGCTCGGATGGTCTCCACAGGTGCGCGACGCAATCGCTGTGCCTGCTAACTACACCTATCGTACTGGCTTGACCGCCCCTCCGTATTGAGCAGGAAGTCATGAGCGAGCTCGGTCCGCCGGTCTCTGTGTTCCGCAAATCTGAAGATCCGAATGACGGGTGCGTGTTTCTCATTTTCGGACCTGTGGGTCGCCGCCATATTGTAGCGCTGAAGGTGGTGCAATTTGTGCTCAGTGCGAGTGTCGCTGGCGGGATCATCGGGGAGTACTTTCACAACTACCAGCACCTTGGCATCGACATTCTGTACGACTCGCTGCACACGGTGTCGAAAGTTATCCTGAAGACGAATGCACTCGGGTAGGTGGTTGAATCTGCATACACTATCGATTGGAAGAGTGGGGACAACTGAGCGAACCAGCGGTTTCTCACCATTACCCTTGCGTTGTGCTGATAGCCACCCCGAGTTTGGGTCGTACAACAAGTGCAACTTCCGTCTGCGCTTTCAGACAGCGTCTATTTTGCAAAAGTCAGGAATCAAGAAGCACCGACTGTCGGAGATCACGCCCGAGACACCGGTACGTTGCACTCCTTGTACGTGTACTCGATTGCTCCGCTATATTGTATGAGAGAGTTGACGTTGTGATTGTCGATGAATGGGGATGGATGACAGTGGAAGAGCATTCGCTCGATGCTGGGTGGAGCGGCGGATCTCCGCCCGGTCATTCACGATAGTGGACTCGGGCTCCACCCGTTCGGCTCAAGTCAGTGCTACAGTCCGCTTCCAGGCTGCATCTTTGAGGTGCGCACGGGGTCCAGGGGTAGTTGGGAGTTGCAAGCGAGTTGTGCGTTTTTAACAACGTCTGGATGTGTTGTTTGGCAGGTGATGAAGAACGGCTACGTGGCGAGTGTGACCCTGACGACCATTTAAGGCTTCGTTGGAGTGTCGTAGCTTGTTTGAGAGCAAAGACAACGAGAAGAGGAGCAGCGTAGTGACGCAAATACAATTCAGGCCAGCGAGCTATTTTCTTATTAGCTACAGCAGCAGCTGTATGTAGACCAATGACCCTGCTTAAGACGATAACCTCGATCAACTTGAGCTGGTCGCGATTGAGTGGGACGATGTTGCACGTTGCGATGACGTCGTGGTCAATCCTACTGCTGCAGTCGTCGTAGTCGAGCA
>JAASFW010000208.1:0-29934 GCA_023334005.1 Globisporangium orthogonon | reverse complement strand
TGCGTGCGGGACTTCCGACAGGTGCACACCCGTCTTCCGTGTACATGTACATATGCAGGAGTCCCTCGAAGGCCATCAGGAAAGGTGTTCGTCGTCGTCATCGATCCGGAGTAGCGGCAGGATGCGCGTCAAGCTAATCGATCCGATTGCTGTGAATCTTGTCTCGTGGCGTAACAAGCGAATAACTGAAGTCGCAACATTTGTAATTGACTTTGAGATTTGAGTTGACAAACTGAATGACGAGCCGATTGTCTTTCAAGTTTGCTCTGGTCTTTGTTTATTTTGAGTAGATGAAGTACAGAATGCTAATGAAAAAATAATGTTTGGTCTTTAATGTGGTTTGTTCACTGAATGTAGCCTGTCAAAAGGGATATCGTAGGTGTGAAATGAAATTGGCATCGTCCCCGACGGATGAGGCTCCTCTGTTCGTTTCAAAAACACGCGACAATATGGAACAAACAAAAAAAGGAAGGCACATACAACCAGAAAGAAACTTCTTTGTTGTTATATTTATACGTGGAGAGAGAGGGAGAGGGATACCTTTGGTATGGTTTGTTGAACAGTGCTTGTCTGCTAGTCGCAGTCTCGTATAGAGTGCCTAGTCCGTCAGGCACAGTCTCTCTTAAGGTGTTGCTGACGTAGAGAGATCTGGCGGTGATGCGGATAAGAGCATCCTTGATACGCTAAAAGCTAAACCCTAAAAGCTCGCTTGCTTGCTTCCTGTATGCGGAAAATGGTACGCTTTTCTCCTGTTTCGAAACCGGTGAGAGCATCCTCGCGAGTGTGACTGTGCCCAGAGAAGGAGGAGGTTCGTTAGATTTATCAAAGCAATTTGAAGGAAAGAAAGAACAAAACGACAAAAGGGCAAAAAAAGCAAGCATCTATTCCTAAAGGCACATGTGAAATCGCAGCATACTGAAAATGCCGATTGTGAGCAAATCACTTTCAAGAAGGAATGCGCTGTCGAGAGATCGCCCTCGCTCAAGTCGCGCAGTCGCGGATGCAAGTTCAAACAGCGCTCCTTTTACAGTCGCACCGTGCGACTGTGCGTCTCGCACTACGCACGCACGCACGTGAAAAAGGCCGCCGTCAACTGACACCACACACGCTTTCAGCGTTTTCGTCACCGCCCTCGCTCCAACGACTTGCCGTCTGGACACCTTCTCTCCTTCTCTCCTTCGCTTTTGCTACAAGAAGTACCGTAGTCAGACCACTACCAACAACAACAACAACACACCAACAACACACCAACAAGCCTCAGAAAGAGGCTACCATCCTACGTCCATCATTCTCTTCGCTCGCTCTCACTGATCCTCCAGGCGCTCTCAATCTACATGGTCCCCCTCGCTCTCTTGTTTCTTGCTCGCATGCTCACTTGCGGCTTGCGTCGACGCCTCTGCTTCCTGGCGGAACCACCCAAAGTGGTCCGTGCAGTAGTTGTTCGTGCGCTCAGACGCTGGCTTCTTGCAACCTTCAATAACGCACCGCTTGCCTACAGCAGACACCAAATAACCGGCAAAGAGGCAACGCACAAGAGAGAGCGAGACGCGAAAAGGAGATAGATGTGCGAGAGTGTGAGCACGAGGTCGCTCAGCTGTTTGCTGCACACACTTCATAAGCCAACGTGCAGGTTTATCAACGCACCTCCGCCGTGCGCCCAGCAGCGGCCGAGCGACACCGCGATCTTACTGCACCCCTCCGTCTTGCACCGCGTCCCACCGCCGTGCGACCAGCAGATGCCGCGCGACTTGGCACGCTTGGTGCAGCCCTCGACTTTGCAGATTGTGTAGCCCCCTGCACGCGATGGGCGACAAACAGCGAGCTGCGTCAGTCTCTTTCGGTGTCAGCTTGCTGAGCACAAGCATTGCCCACAACCCGAAACGAACGTATCGTTGGCGAGTCAGTGTCTGCCTGCCTGGCACCCACCATGCTTCCAGCACAGCCCGCGGTTTTGCGCGCGGCAGTTGCAGTCCTCGACGTTGCAGCGCTTCCCTCCCTGATCACCCGCAGCGAGACGAAAGTGAGCAAGAGAGATAGGGAGTACACAAGACACCAAGTACTTGGCCTTGTAAGCGCGAGCATAGCGATCTCGCTGCAGCAGAGACGAGCAGCGCGCAGTAGGACGTACCCCGTGACGAATGCAAAGTCCGTGATCCACGACGTACTTATCGCAGCCCGCCTCCTTGCAAATGCGCGCCTTCCGCTTCTTCTTTCGCTTGCCAGGCGTATCCGCAGATGAGTCGACAGGAAAGAGAGGATGCGCGTCGCGGATGCTGGCTGCAGTGTCGGTGTCAACAATACTACTCACGCCGCTGATGATGTTGTTGTTGTTGTTGTTGCTGCTGCTGCTGCTGCTACTGCTACTGTTGCTGACGCTGGAGGATACGATCGACGGCAATCGGACGAGCTCTCGTGCTGCGTGACCAGAGTACGCGCTGTGGCTGATGTCGCTACTCGCACCCCGCGGTACCTGCCGAACCGAGTGGTAGCCGCCGTAGTCACCGTAGTTGTCGTGATAGTCCCCATAGCCGCCGTAGTCCCGTCGGAACTGTTCTGGCTCCTGTTTGATCTCCACCAGCTGCTGCTCCTGCTGCTGCTGCTGTCCCGGAAAGGCATCCTGCAGCAGGAACTGCTGCTGGGTTTGTGTCTGCATCTGCTTGATATGCTCGTCACGTGGATGATCGAGGAGAAAGCCGATGGACGTGCGCGCGGGAAGCGAGGGCGAGGGGTCTCGAAGCGGTGAGCCGAGCGCGGCGACGGCAGGAGCAGCCGTCTCCGCGAAGGTCCACGCGGAGACGGCTGCAGTTCTTCCTGCATGCGAATGGCGACCGTGAATCGCCGGCTCGGTGCTGGTGGTGGCGCTGGTGCTGGTACTGCTATTGGTGGTGCTGCTGGTGGTAGTGGTGGTGGCGGAGTCAGTGTCGCCGCGGAGCTCTCGCGGGTGCGCGAAGAGGTCTTGGAAGGAGATGTTGCGCGCGCCGCCCGAGCCAAGCATTCGTGCTAGGGTGGGTGCGTGGTGGGTAGAGAGTGGAGGGTGGATGTCCGAAGCGAGTGCTTCGAGTGAAGCGATGTCAGCGGCGCGGTAGTCGCGTCCAGCGTGACGGTGGGCGGGCGAATGCGGTGCTGCTTGCTTGCTGGCCGCTCAGCTTGCTGTGTGCTGTTCGGGACTGTCGACTGCGTTGTGAGTGCAGTGGCAGAGCGACCCCCTGCTGCTGCGTGCGACCGACCAACCGACTACTGACCGACCGACCGACCGACTACTGACCGCCTGCGTGCGACTGGAAGCAAGGCGTTTTTCAAAACGGATTGCTTTGTGGTGTTTTTTCTTTATACTGTAACTCACCCTGCTCGCTCACTCGCTCACTCGCTCATACTATTTTTAGGTATGTGTGCTTATGATGATAACGCAGGCGTCAAGTGGGTGGAAACTGACGTGTCTGCGTGTGAACAGCTGCAAAAACATACACAAAGTACAAAGCCTGGTTTATCGCTGTCATATTTCATCGTATGTATCTCTCTCTCTCTCTCTCCTGATGCTTTCAACGAAAAATTGACGAGAGCTGTGAGCTCGATGGAATCCAGAGCATACAAACCGCGGCGCTTGTAGTCAAGCAGCTCGAGTGCACATGGCAAAGACGCCAGCTCGCAGTGCTGCGAGCTCGCTTCAGACAAAGAAGTGCGCGGACCCAAACCAGCTCGTCATGACGCGCGCCCACTGCGCGCCATCACGGGCTCCTGCGTGCGGGACTTCCGACAGGTGCACACCCGTCTTCCGTGTACATGTACATATGCAGGAGTCCCTCGAAGGCCATCAGGAAAGGTGTTCGTCGTCGTCATCGATCCGGAGTAGCGGCATGAGGTCGCTGGGATCATTGATAAGCATCTCATCAGCGATTTACTACGGTGTTGGAGAGGGCCGTGCAAGTGTTTGTCGAGGTCTCTCGTTCTCTCTGTTGTTCTCGATCTACTCCACATTTCTTCATTCGATCCGTTGGCTGCACGCCGACGTGACAGATTGCAGGCTAAATGTCAGTGGTAGCGTGCTTGTAGGCTACTGGTAGCAAGAGCCGCGCGCGCAGAGCACCACGCTCCAGTCGATGCATCCTACGGCGTCGAGTGTTGGATTGATTTCCGAGCGTATCTTCTGGTAAACCCAAACCGAGAGAAACCCGTGTTAAGTACGACTCCGTGCGCGTTCTGTCGGACTGTTTGTTAGGCTAGTCGTGGTCAATCCCGCGCCGCTGGGGCTAGTTGGTGTAAATCGTCCTCCCCCCGTATCAATCGCTTCACAGCAAAGAGGCGAGCAAGAGAACCCGGCGCCATGGAGAGCGAGTGGCACACGCTCGGCAAGGTGCAGTACCAGAAGTGGTCGGCCTACGAGATGGAGTGGAAGGACGAGGTGGGCGACCTGCGCGACTACGTGGCGAGCGCCGCGCCGTTCGGCGGCCCCGTGGCGCTGCTGCGCGACCCCAAGAAGCTCGTCAAAGTGGACGCCAGCCGCACGCTCGCGCGCTCGCTGCTCATCTTCAACGCGTGCGGGCGCAAGCTCTGCGAGGTGCCGTGGGCCAAGTACGATGAGAAGGACGCAGCGGGCCGCACCAACGCGCTGCTTGGCATGAGCTGGACGGACGAGCTGCGTCTACTCTGCGTGTTCGAGAACGGCGCGTGCGTGACGTTCAGCCTCATGGGCGAGGTTGAGACGCGCTTCACGATCCTCCCGCCCGCCTCCAAGGACAAGATCGTGACCTTCGAGGCCTGGGGTGGCGGCTTCGTCGCGCTCACGGAGAAAATGGCGCTCATCCAGGTGCTCGAGGTCGACTCGTTGCGCCCGAAAGTGTCGCTGCTGCCGGACTGCGGGCTCTCGGAGGCCAACCCGCCGACGTGCATGGGTGTGCTGGAGCCGCGCTTCCTCAAGTCGATCTATCCGGAGGTCTTCCTCGGCACGACTGACAAATCGCTCGTGGTCGTGAGCAAGGAGAGCGGTGTTGTGGACATGAAGCTGCAGGAGTCCATCAAGGCGCCGATCTCAGCGCTCGCGGTCGCGCCGAACGGCATGTTCATGGCAGTCTTCTCGCAGGACGGTATCCTCACCGTCATGAATACGATGCTTGACAAGAAGATCCTGTCGTTCGACACGCAGAGCAAGGCGAGCCCGCAAGCCATGTGCTGGTGCGGCGAGGACTCGGTCCTACTCTATTGGCCCAACGGTGGGCTCATCATGGTCGGGCCCTACGGCTCATGGCTTCGCTTCCCGTACCACGAGCACATCGTGCTCGCGCAGGAGATCGACTGCTGCCGCGTGTACAGCGCGTCGTCGCACGACATCGTCATCCGCGTGCCGACGTGTGTGGAGAACATCAAGGGGGTGGGCTCGACGGCGCCCGCCGCGATGCTCTTCCAAGCACTCGACGCCTACGACGCGGGCGACGCCAAGGCGGACGAGCACATCCGGTTCATCCAGAGCCAGAACGCGCTCGAGGAGGCGATCAAGGACTGCGTCGAGGCCGCGGGGAGCGAGTTCGACTACGCGTCGCAGACCACGCTGCTGCGCGCAGCGGCATACGGCAAAGTATTTGTGGACTCGGGTATGGATGCGTCCGCTGCCGGCGCGCTCGAGGCCGCGAGTCCGCTGGATGCGGAACTCTTCGTTGACATGTGCCGCAAGATCCGCGTGCTGAACGCTCTGCGCGAGCAGAGCGTCGGGTTCCCACTAACAGTTGGGCAGTTCGACCGCCTGAGCCCCGAGGTCGTGGTCAGCCGCCTCGTGGCGATGCGCCACCATTTCCTCGCGCTCAAGATCTGCGAGTACTTGAAGATCACGACGGACCGCGTGCTCGTGCACTGGGCGTGCGAGAAGGTGAAGGCCGCAACGTCGTCGAACGTCTCGGACGAGGAGCTTGTGGCGCTCATCCGCAAGAAGCTGAAAAACGCGACCCTCGTGTCGTACGCGGACATCGCGAGCTGCGCCGAGCGCGCGAACCGTCGTCGCCTCGCGACCATGTTCTTGGACCTGGAGGAGAACGCGACGGACCAGGTGCCGCTGCTGCTGTCAATGGGCGAGTTCGAGCTCGCGCTGCGCAAGGCGCTCGAGTCGAACAACACCGATCTAGTGTACATGACGCTCTTCCACCTCGAGCGCACGCTACCATCGATGGACGAGTTCCGCTACGTGCTCAACCGCGAGCCGATGTACGCCGAGGCGAGCAACCTGATGCTGCTGTACTACAAGGCGAGCAAGAGCTCGCGCCTGTCAGTGCTCTGGAGTGACACGCAGAGTGCGGAGAACGACATGCTACTGTCGCTCAAGACGGCTGATCTGGACGAGAAGCTAAATGTGCTCAAGGAGGCGACAGCGAAGCTCACGAACGCCAAGATGCCGATCACCGCCAAGCTCGCGGAGGAGCAGGCGGACCTGCTGCAGGAGCAGCGGAAGCTCGAGGAGAAGTCCGAGAACATCCGCAAGCGCCAGTTCGTCGGGCTCTCGATCTCGGACACGATGAAGCTTCTGATCCGCGATAGCAAGTACGAGCCGAAACTGCTGAGCCTTGCGGCTGCGTTCTCGAAGAAGTTCAAGGTGCCGGAGAAGCGCTTCTACCGCGTGAAGATCAAGGCGCTCGCCGAGACACAGCAGTGGGACGCGCTGCAGAAGTTCTCGATGGAGAAGAAGAACCCGCCGTGCGGCTTCAAAGCCTTCGCGGTCGCGTGCCTCGCCGAGGGCGAGAAGCAGCAGGCGGAGGCTTACACGGCGCGCATTACGGCGGTGGACGAGAAGTTCGAGACGCTCATTCACCTCGAGATGTACCAGGACGCGCTGCTGCTGGCGATCAAGCTCAAGGATCCGGAGAAGCTCACGAGTGTGCGAAACCTGTGCGGCGACCCAGACATTTGCAACCAGGCGGACAAGGCGGCGATGGACCTGGGCTTCGTCTCGTAGACGACTTGGAACACACACACACATTGGCAAGTGTTTGGGTGGAAGGCGCTGGAATGTATCGTGCGTTGTTGAAGATGCTTGCTCCTACTTGCCCTTGCGTTTACCGGATGCGAGCACTGCAGGGGAGATGCCGACAGGCGTGAACAGCGGCTTGTCCTGTTGCTTATGCTTCTTGAGCTGCTGCCGCATCTGCATGATCTGGAAGGCGTTCGTCTGCGCCGGGATCACGTGCTGCTTGAAGTCCACTTTGGGCTGCAGGAAGCGGAAGAAGCCTCGACGCGAGCGCATCGTGCCCTTGTCGATCACGATCCCGTGCTCGAGGAAATACGGTGGTCGGATGAACGTTTCGCGTTTGTTAGTGCTCGCATCGAACGTCACGGACTCGATCTCCATCCCGCCGCGCACAAGACAGCGCGCGCGAATGGGGACGTTCAGAAGCTCTTCGAGAGGCAGGCGCTTGTATGGCTCGGAAGTGCGGGCGTAATCGAGATCAAGTGTGCTTGGAACGTCGAGCAGCTCCGTCGTCGGGATGAGAGGGTGTTTACCTCCCACATGCCGAATCGATGCCGCGACATTTCCTTTTGTGGCTACGAAGATCCGAGATTGCCGTCTCCGCTTCCACCAGCTCTGGGCTATCGCGTAGAGTTCATGGGCGACGAAGCGCATCACCAGAACCCCCACAACGCACACAAGGCTCCATCCGATGATTGTGAAGAGCGGGTTGTAGACAATCGCGAGTACGTCCAGTGGCGTGGTGAGGTAGTTGTCGATCTCTTCGTTGAAAGCGTTCGTGAACGCGACCTTCTTGCTGTAGGACGTCCAATCCTTGTTGCGCTGCCTTTCCAGGCTGTACTTTGCGTCCGTGACGGCGAAGAGAACCTTTCGCTTCGTGTACGATACAACCGCTCCTATCGTGATAATCTCAAGGCTGCTGATGTACGTCCGCTTGGTCACAGCGTACGCAAGGGGCTCGTGGAGCATGACGACGACGTCCCAGACCTCATTTACCACCACGAGGATGAGCACCCAGAGCCGCAGACTCGAAAGGTACGCTTGCACCTTGGCCATCTTGGAGCTCGTACTCCACGTCCAGATGATTGAGTTCGGCAGGATGATGATCCATGACAAGGTCTGTGTTATGATCGTCATGACTACGATCGGTCGACTGCGATACAGTGAGCACGTAAACACAGTCCGGTAGTCTTGCGCGAGCGCTTCGCAGTTGTCACCCTTCTTGGCGTGGATGTGGGTCACCATGAGCGGGATGAGTACCAGACGTGCGATCTCCATCGCACTCCAAAGATGTACCAGCATCAGGATCACATCCACAGCAACGACAGTAAGGTACAGAACTCCAGATGATGAGAAGTTGGTGATCGAGTTCGGGGACTGCAGCACGGCGCCGGTGGTCTCGTCCACGGACATGGTGAACTCGCTGATACAATTTTGTCGCATTGTGTACTTGAGTCCCATGAGCTTGACCGTGTCGGCCGTGAGCCATGCCATATCTTGATGCAGGTGTGCGAAGTATGTGGCGTGCATCCCGACAAACGCGCTCTCGAGCACGTTGGGGCTGCCGCAACCAAAGAGCGTCGTGCGATACACACCAGGACCGCGATCGTAGGCGTAGCCCTCGATACACGTCATCTGGTAGAGCGGGTGGCTTTTACTGATCACGAGCAGGAGCGCCAAGAGCTCCTGCTCGGCCGGGGTCTCTGGCCGAGCAAGCATCTCGCGCGTGACTACGCGATCTTCGAATCCGTATCGATCTAAGAACGCCGTGACGACGTTCGAAGAACAGATCGGCGGTCTCCGGTGCAAGTACAGCAGCTTGCATGCAGCCCACGCCATTGAGTCCGGCCGCGCACTGCCGCTCATGTAAAACTGCGGGAGCGTGGCGGTGTGGCCGGGCGGTCCGATCGTACAGTTCTCGCCCATGACACCAACAAAGAACAGGGAGGCGCTTGCCGTGCGCGCTTTCTCGCACGTGGAGACCATCGGCAGCCACCCGGACTCGCGCGAAGTTGCCCCGACGCTCACGTATTCGCGCTGCGCTGGGTCGCTCATGTTGGGCCAGACACTTGCGTTCTTGGGGTACGAGAACGCCGGTGCGGGCGTGAGCAGCTTGGAGTCGAAGCCACGCGAGGAGATGGCGTAGAAGGAAAAGGTGTCGAACGGGCCGATCCACGCGAGCTTGTAGTAGATGTCGCGCAGGTCGAGCGCGAAGAGGAAGAAGACGAGCACCAAGTCCATCGCGAGCGGCAGGATGTGCTTGGCGCGCCGGAGCCGCGGCAGCATCGGCAGACTGCTCGACATTGTGCGGCTCCAGTTCCGCGCGGCCGTGAACGACGAGACCGAGGCATCGCCTCTGGTGGACATCGCAGGCTGTCTTGGCAGGCGAATGTGAGCGAGCGAGCTGTAGGAGAAGAGAAGACTCGGCCTGTTGTACTCTGCCACCCGAGTTTGAGGTGGCGCGCTACGCACATCTATTCCTGGGGTTTAACACGCACGTAGTCTACGACTGGCGAAACACATGACCGCCATCGCTTTCTCGCTGATCTCGAGCGAGTACCATGGCCTCTGAGTCGGCGCTTGGACCCTCTCCGTGTGAATAGCGAGATGCCATCATTTCCTCCATCTCCATGTGCGCACCGGCGTCTCACATTGTTGCCATGCGCGCTGATCTGCAGCTCCATTCGAGCCAAGTCATGTCGAGATCTACAGCAGCATCTACACGCTGCAGAGCAGCAGGCGGCCTAGACGAAACACACACCCAAACACACACTGACGGCCGTTACTGCTCTTCTGGGATCGCGGGCGGGTGCTGTGAAGGGGACGCACTCCGCGCTCCTGCGGTCGACACCGCGTGGCGCCACATGCTGCCGTAGCCCGTACCGCAGTCGCGCGACTCCATGCTGCGCAGGTTGCGCGTTTTCTTGCGCTTGCGCAGCGCCGGCTCGCGATACAGGTCGCTCTCCTCCTCGCGGCTGTGCACGGTTGCCGCCTCGCGCTTGGCCGCCAGCATCAGCAGCGCGCTCGTCTCGTTCAGCAGCGACGCCTTCGCCGGGCGCAGGCTGAATGTCGGCGACACCGGCGGCTCGCCGTCGCCCTGCGTCGGCAGCTCCTGCTGGGGCTCCGGTTCGCCGGTCGAGCCGCTTTCAGCAGGCGCTGTGTTCACCGAGTCCGCCTCGATCACCACTGCCACCGCATCGGCCAGGTTCGTGATGGGCTTGGAAGCGTGTTTGTGGTGCGGGTGGTTGCACTGGCGGTCCTCGAGCTGGTGGTAGTGTCCCTTGCTCGTCTGTACAAACGCGTGCTCCTTGTCGCGGATGTACCACCAGAGGCAGAGAATGTACGTGATCATGAGCAGTCCCAGAATGCTCGAGCTCTGGGCCTTGGTGCCACGGACGATGAAGAAGCCGCTCATCGCGCCCTGGTAGATCAACAGACTGAAGATCGTCGCGTGGGTCGCAGTGCGCGCGATGCTGCCGCGGCCCTTGATGCGCGGCCGCACGTGCAGCAACGAGTACTTATCGATTGCGTGCTGCATCCCGAAGTAAAGCATGCCGATTGGAAGGATGAGCGGCACAACTGTGCTAAACGTCAGCACAATTGTGATCATGCTGATCTGGATCGCCATCTGCGTGCCCGTGAAGAACGGCCATGCCTCGACCGACTCCACGTGCTCCTGCGGCGTCACAGCGCGGGGCTTCTCCCAGCTGAACTTGACGTACTCGCTCACGCGAAGCAGGTTCACGGCGGTCCCGAGAAAGCACCGCTGGAGTACATAGTAGACATAGAAGATGCCCGAGTTGTGCAGGAAGAGCGTGCCGAGGATGTCGAGCACCTCGCCGTCGCGGTTGAGGTAGAGCAGCAGGGCGTCGATCGACACGAACGCGAGGCTCGGCACGAAGATCGTGTTGAAGATCAGGTATACGGACGCCGTGCGCAGGATCATGCGCTCCTTGGCCGAGTCCGTGGCAATCGGCTGGATGCGTCCGGCGCTCTGCAGTACATTGATGAGCACCGCGTTGATGATCACGAGGATGAGCGTCGGGATGTACGAAACCATCATCTTGGCCATCTGCGGTGAGTACTTCTCCACCAGCTCGCTCACGCTTGCGACGAACTCCGACATGGAGCTCGCCGCGTTTGTGTACGACTGCGTGTTCGAGATCGCCGACGTGACTGCGATCGGCGACGTGAACACGAAGAGCATGGCCAGGATCGCGAGGTTCACGAGCAGCACGACGACCGTGCGCTTGACGAACGGAAACGACACACTGTTCCAGTCCAGGTCGTCCGGCTCGGGTGCCGTCGACATGTGCCAGCGCGTGATCCCGAGCTCGCGCACGTACCGCACCATGCGCGGCAGAGCGTCCTCTGGGAAGCGTGCGAGGATCGACATGATGGACTGGTTGCGCACGCGGCGCACAAAGCGCGCGCGCAGCCGCGGGTTCTTGAAGATGATGAACGCGCGGCCGGCGCCGTTGTTCTGGCGCAGCAGGCGCTCGAGACACTCTTCCTCCGCCGCCCGCAGCGTCGCGATTCGCGTCTCAATCTCACGCTCCTCCTGCTCGAACGGTTTGGGCTTGCACTGGAAGATCCGGTGCACGTACGGGAACTTCATACTACCCGGGAACAGCCATAGCGACCACGAGATCGGCTCCTTGCGCTCCTTCATCTCGTGCAAGATCCGTGCGCGCTGCAGCTTATCCTCCTGTCCGCTCCGCGCGCGCTGGAACTTGTGGAACTCGGCCATGTTGAGCACGACCGACACGTCCTCGACATATCCGGGGAACACCTCCTGCATGAGGTAGAGGAAGCGCTCCTCGCGCAGCGTCTTGGGCAGCCCGCGGTTGATAAACAGCGAGCGCAGACTCAGCTCTGACGGCTGCATACCGATAAGGTGCGTTCGCTCCGCCTTGCTCTTCTTCGCCGACTGGTCCTGCAGGAGGAGCTCGTCGCTCTCCCATGGCTCCGTGGACGCGGGGGCAGGACGCGTCGATCCGCTCGGAATGCTTGACAGCTGGCTCAGCTTGCGAAAGAGCACCATGAACGCGATCGTGAAGAGGTAGCACGTGGCCACGGGGATCCAAAGGTACGGTGACTGGTTCGGAAGCGAGCGGATCGTCGCGCGCGTGAACGACCACCACTTCTCTTCGTCTCCGGGAACCACCGGCACCACCGACGGCATAGCTGACGAGGACGCGTTGCCCACAGGCAGCTGCGTGGCCTCAAGCGTCACGGCGGCAGCGCGCAGAAACTCTCCGGATGACGGTCGCGGTGCCGGTAGTAGCGTGGGGTCGATGGGGCTGCTCGCGTTGTTGGCGCCGATGCTCAGGTAGAGCGGCAGCAGTACGACGAACGCGTAGATGCTGAGCACCGCAAGCAGCTTGCAGATGTAGAGCTCGTAGAGCAGGTAGAAGGTACCCTCGGGCCCGAGCTGGCGTTCGACATCCGTGTCGCGGATGGGCGTGCGCCAGAGCAGGTCGACCCACTTGCGGAGCGTGAAAGTGTCGCGGTGCGCGACCGAGGGCAGCGCCGCCGTCGTGTGGAAGCGAAAGAGGCTGAAGCGCGAGCTGCGCGCGTAGAGCTGGAAGATGGCGAACGCCACGAGGAACATGGCAGCGTTGAGTCCGAGCACGTAGCCGAGGCCCTGCCAGCCCATGGCGGCTTCCTTGGCGGCCGTGGCGTTGTAGTCCACGCTCCAGATGCTCACAGGCTTGTGGGTCACGGGGGACGGCGCGAGGGCGTCGTCCATGCTGCTTTCTCTCGGTCTCTTAAGAGACTTCGCGGCTTCTCTCCCTCGCCTCGCGGGCTTGGGCTTGGGCTTAGGCTTGAGCGGCAGGTCAGCAAATGGAAAATGACTCGCATCACGTGTTTTGTGTACCAGCGAAAGGCGACCACGCGAAGACAGACACAGGTTTCACAGCCAATCGATTATGGCAGGATTTAGGACTTGTAGAAACGACAATAGAAACTGTGTATGGGGCTGTCCACCTGATACACTCCGCGAAGATCGCCACTTGATCCATGCCTCGATGCCAAAGTGGCGGCGATGCTTGCTGCATCGCATCCTCGCAGAGCACAAAGGCTGGCGTCTCAATTCTTGCTCGTACCACAACACAAGCACCATGACATGTAGGAACGACTGGTGAAACGCACTTCAGTCCTCAAGCGAAAGCACAGCTGCATTGTAGCATCACCGCCGACAGGCGACCAACCTCCGCTCCAACCGAATGACCGACGACTCGAACGCCCTCCGGTACCTCTACTGCGCTTCTTCCTCCACACAAAGACAGCGGGTCCGTCGTCCTGCCACTCAGGTGACCCACGCTGCTGGCGCCACGCTCTCTCCTCGTCTGTCTAACGCGCCTCGGGTTTCCTCCCCGCACACACGCACACACGCACGCTTTACAGCACCTTCTTGTTCATCGCGCGCGCCGTCTGGTGGATCAGCTGGTCGATGATCCCGATGACCGTGAAGACGCCACCGATGATAGCGCACGCCGACGTGATGAAGTGGTAGAACGGCACGGCGGCCTCGGTGATGCGCACCGACATGGGCGACAGGTCGTAGCGGAACATGATGGACGGCAGGTCGTCCGTCTCGAGGTACTCGTTGCTGTGCGCCGTGTACTTGTACACATTCACCTCCTTGCCATGGTTGGGCACGTACGTGTTCGTCACGACCTTGATGTAGTGCACGTACGTGTGGTTCTTGTTGAACGCCGTGAATTCCTCACCGTTCAGGCGGTGCGTGTACAACTGCAGCTGCGCACTCTGCGGAATCGCAGCCACGTCGCCCGCTGCCAGGTACTCGCCGAACCAGAGCTCGTTCACCGTATGCGACGCGTTCACGAGCGAGTGGTCCATCGAGTACGCCGGGTTCGCCAAGTGCACATGGAAGTTGCCCGGCACGCGCTTCACGTAGAGGTGACCGTAGAGGCGGCAGCCCTCGGGTCCTGTGGCGCGCGCGATCGCCACGCCCTTGGCCTGCGCCTCGAGCTTGTCCTGCTCGTGCAGCTTTTTCTTGCGCTCTTCAACCGCGTCCGTCTCGCCCGAAAAGAGCTGTCGGAACTTGTCCACGAACGCCTCGACCGTGCGGTCGCCGAAGTACATCTCCACAGGGCTCACGTCGCCGTCCTTGTAGAAGAGGATCGTCGGGTACGCGCGGATGAACTGCTTCATGCAGAGCGTCGGGTGATCCTGGCAGTTGACCGACGCCACGCGCATCCGCTGGCCGTAGTGCAGCGACGGCAGCGTCTTTGCCACGCGCGTCCAGACCGGCTCGAGCCGCTGGCACCAGATGCACCAGGGCGCGTAAAAGTCCACGGCAACGTAGTGGTGCTCGCGCAGGAACGGCTCGAACGTCTTCTCGTCAAGCATCGTAACAACCGCGTCCGACTCGGGCAGGTCGCCGTAGTCGGCGTCGTTTGCGTACGCGGGCTGCAGCTGCTGCTCACTCGCGAGCCCGACGTGGCGGCCCTTGTGGTCGATGCGGATCTTGTAGATGTTGGACGTCATGTTGTGCTTGCGCGTGCCCGTCATGTCGGAGACGTCGACGCTCGCGAACTCGCACGGGAGGTCGGGCACCGTGATGTTGAAATTGATGCGCATGGTCTGGTCGAGCCCCTCGTCCATGACGATGTCGTACTTGTAGTCCACCGTGAGGTAGCTGTTGAACTCGAGGATGAAGAGGATGAACATGATGAAGCAGCCGGCGATCGAGAGACTCACGCCCGGGAGCGTGCTCACCGTCAGGTCCTGCGCCAGTCAGTCAGTTAGTCGCATGGCTCCCTCCCCTGCTCGCTTGCGCGGGTCGGAAGCTCGACGCACCTCCGGGATCTTCTTGTAGAAGTCCCACTTCTTGAGCACGTCCATGGCGCCCATGGCTGCTGCTGCTGTTGCTTCGGTGGTGCCGAGGCCTCCGGAGGCTTGACCGACCGACCGACTGACGCGCTGGGTGCTGCTCCTCTCGCTTCCAGGCGGGCGACTGGCGGCTTGAGATCTGGAAGAGCGCGACGTGGCGCTCGCTGGGCTTTCCTGATCCGCACTTAAGCGGAATCGCACTTGAGCGGAGCGAATCGCACTCAAATGGGAGTCGCCACCACGCGCTCGCAGCAGCTGCTCAGCGCACACTCACGCGCTCGCCCGCCATGAAGCGCGCCCTCCAGCGCTCGCGCGCGTTCTCGCAGCAGGCGCTGCGCCGGCGCGAGGAGCCGCCCGCGAGCGGCCGCGGCGCGTCCTCCGCCGCCGCCAAGAAGCAGCCGCTGGAGCTCGACGGCCGCTCGTACCTGCTGCCGACGCTCACGCTCCCGCGCGGCGGTGGCGGCGTCAACGGCAGCTTCCAGGCGCGTGGCGCGCGGCGCACGCCGATCGTGCTCGACCTGCGGCTCGTGTCTAGCGACGGTATGCGGCTGTCGGAGGTGGCGCTCCCGACGACTGCCTCGCTTACGCGCGCGTGTTATTCTCTCAGGCTCCCCGCACGCGCAGCCCATCAAGAAGCACGAGCTGCGCGCAGAGATCGAGCGCCTGCAGGTATGAAGCGCGCCGACAGCTAGTGCATCAATAGTTGCTTAAGCGGAAGTATACATCTCACGGTAATGCGTCGACTGTATACAGAATGCTGGGTTTCTCCCGGTGGGTGTCACGAACGCCAGCGAGGACGTCAAGCAGGTCGCCGCGGCAATGAACCTGCCGTACTTCATCAGCACTCGGCAGCAGGCGGTGCCACAAACGCAATCAGAGGTGCAGGCACCTGCGGAGGCCGACGGATCTGCGGTGGTCGAGCAAGAGGCGGAGCGGCCACGAAGCGATTCACCTGCGGCATCTTCGTCGCCATCCACAGCAGGCGCGGATGGCGCCACTCCGACTGCCAGCGCGGCTGAGACCGGCCTAAGAGCACTCGCTTCTGCGTCGGGCCTCCCTCCGATGGTCGTGGCGACATCAGTTCGCTCGGGACAGCAGATCTTTGCCCAGAACAGGTCGCTTGTGGTCCTGGGCAGCGTGAGCTCGGGGGCCGAGGTGCTCGCAGACGAGGACGTGTTCATTATGGGGGCGCTCAAGGGCCGCGCGCTCGCAGGCATCGGCGGGAACGTGTCGGCGCGCATCATCTGCCAGAGTTTCGACGCCGAGCTCATCTCGATCGCGCACCACTTCACGACGTGCGACGAGCTGGACGCGCTCCGACACCGCGAGCTCCGCGCGCACAAGCCCACGGTTGTGAGTCTCCAGGACGACCAACTCCACTTCCAGTCCATGCAGTAGCGCGATCGCGATTGTTTAGCTCCTATGCGCTCGCTGTCTGTCCTCCTTCCTTCCATTCTTTGCCTCACTCGCTTTCCTCCTGCTCTCGATAAATACACTAGTCTTGTCACCCTCACGTGCTCGCTGATCATGCAGCTCGCGTCGCCGTGAAGATCGCCTCTGCTTCTGCTGCTTCCTCCTCGTCGATGTGCTCGTCCACGAGATGCTGCATGCACTGGAGATACTCGAACGAGCTCTTACAGTCGAGCGAGCAGAACGCAGCGCCCACGCGCGGCTCCACGTTCCGCGCGAAAAAGAGCTGGCCGCAGTTGCGACACGTCCACTGCGCCGCTGGCCGGCTCCAGCCAGTCGACCGTGGCCCAGGCAGCGCATCGTGGGAGTCGCGCTCGCTCGTCTGGATGCATCGTCGCAGCACCGCGGTGATCGGCATCGTGTCCGAGCGCCCGCCGGCAGTCGACGCCTCCAGCTCCTGCAGCATTCTACTCTTGCGCCATGCGTCCGCCGCGCCGGTGGCCGCACAGGCGCTGCCGTCCCGGTGGTGGTGGTGGACGTGCTGGGTGTGCTGGTGGTCGTGGCCGTCTGCTGCGTGGCCGTAGCTCCGCGCGCGCCGCTTGCTGCTGCGCGGCCGCTCGGCGCTCGGCGGGCAGTACGACGCCGAGCGCACTTTGCGGTGCGTCGTCGCGAGCAGCGAGCCGCGCACGAGGCGCCAGAGCCGCTGCGAGAAAGAGCGCTTGTCTGCGGTGGTGGATGCGTCGTCGTCCGATGGCGGCGGTGACTTGGGCGGGAAGCTGCGCTCCTGCTCCTGCAGGATCGCGACGGTCTCCGGGTGCATCATGCTGCGAGGTGGTGGGTGTGGCTGGCTGGGTGGTGTGCCGTGGTGCGCAAGTGGCAGAATGACAGCGCGCGACTGTCGCTTTCCGCTTCCATTCTCGCAGCGCAAGGTTGTCGTCGGAAGTGCGCCAGCCGAAGAACTTCTTTTTGAAGAACAGAACTTCGGTGGGTACGTCACTCAATGTCACTCTTCTGCGGGGCTTGTTTACGAACCTCGGTCTGAATAGCGACACTTGTGTTTTGTATGCCGACAGGATTAGGCAATCAGCAGACGTACACTCAGATCTGAAGAATGTTTGGTCGTCTGAGTCCGCATCGTCTCAGACGCCGTCGCATACAACCCAGCAGAAAGATTGGCTAGTGACAAAAATCAAGGTATGATCTTTCTCGTAGCTCGGCGGCGGCTCAGCGAGCATTCGCGAACGAACCCCCACCACCGGAGAAGCTGCTCATGACTGCGTTCCAGCACACGCTGCGCCGCTTCCTGCGCGCCGCTCCTATCACTGCCGCCGCCGCCGGCGCGGCTATCGCGTCGCCGGCGCGTCTCGAGGCGGCGCCGGCACCCACGGCGACTGCGCCCGTGGAGTTCGTCGGCGTGTTCCTTGCGAAGGAGTCCGCACAGCAGCTGCAGGCGCGCTACCCGGCCAAGTTCACGGCCGCGGCGGACGGCACGCTCTTCCTCGTGCTCAAGTTTAACCCGAGCGAGCAGGAGAAGGAGGCGTTCGCGCCGATCCTCGGCGCCGACGCGCAGATCCGCGTCAAGGGGTACGCGGAGGACCAAACCACACAGGCGGTGCGTGGTGCCTCGTACAGTAGCAACGGCGACGCCAGCATCTTCTGGAGGAGCTTTGAGCTGCCCTACTAACTAACGTCTTGGACGGCTGTACAGGTGCTCGTGGCGGTGACCACCGCCGATGGCGAGCCGATCGAGTACGACGGCGGCGCGGAGCACACGCACATCACGCTGTCTGCGGCGGAGGGCGCCGGTGGCCTCAACGCCGGCTACTCGAACGTGCTGCTCGAGCGGCTGCGCGCGAGCGACAAGCTCCGCTTCTTGCTTGACGACCCGGCTGGCGACGCCACGAGCGAGGTCGAGTGGGTGGGCGAGCTTCCGGCGTTCGAATCCAAGTACTTCCCTCTCTACAGCCCGTTCCCAGCGACGGAAGCGAAGATCACGCGGGCGGTCGAGAACGCCGCCGCGCCGCTGGAGCTCAAGGGCACTGTGTGCATCTCGTCGTCGTACGACGAGGAGACTGGCGCGTGCGTGGCCGGTGGCCAGAAACCCGAGTGCGGCTTCTGCAAGTTCATGAAGGCCGGGCCGTGCGGCAAGGAGTTCTCGGCGTGGGAGGCGTGTCTCGACCGCTCCAAGAAGGAAGGGACGGACTTCATTGAGAAGTGCGGCGCGCCGACGCTCGCGCTGCGCGACTGTGTCGACGCCAACCCCGAGTACTACAGCGTGCTAAACGACCCGCCCGCCGACGACGACGCTGCCGAGCAGTAGGCAAGTGTTTTGGAGCATGGGCTGTCTATGCAGCCGCCACAGCTTCTCAGTAAGCAATCTTAGACGCCCTGGCACTTGCCGCCGACCTCTCCGTTGCTGTTGTTGCTGCTGTCCTGACCTGTCCTGCCCTGGGAAGTTCTCAGAGCCTGAGACGACGAGTCGCGAGTAGTGGCGACCGACTGACTGGGAAATGGCTCGAGCTGAGCGTGGCATCACCACCAGCTGTAGCAGCAGGAGACGTGCACACCGTGTTGCCCATCTTGAAACACCATGCAGCAGCAGCGGCAGCGGCAGCGACAGAGAGTCGCAGAAGAGAGCGAGGCGCTCAGCGACGATGAGGCGAAGCGGAGGAACTCGTCGGCTGGCTCTCGACTGCCCAAGCATGTGTGGCCGGCGGCCAAGGCGAAAGCTTCGTCGCTCTCCAAAGCTCAGCAGCAGCAGCAGCAAGCGTTCACTGCGAACACTGCCGCCAGAATGAAGGAGGTGATCCGGAAGGAGACGCACGTGCTTGTGCTGCGCGAGGAAGTTGCAGGACAGAACGGGTCGTCCGTAGCCACGCTCGCCAACGCTCGAAGCCCATGCCGAACCCCGCCAGCCACACCGAAGCGCGTCTTCGCCGTCCCGAAGCTGTCTGTCGCTGGTAGCTCCCAGAGTCCCCAGCGGCTCACGCGGAAGAAACGCAAACTGCCGGCGAAGAACTCGAACCAGTGGACGAGTGTCGTGTCTTCGAGCGCGTGGGGTGACGACGACTCGAGCGACGCAGCGACTTCCGACGACGGCGATGACGAACGACAAATCAATGCGGGCGTGTACTTGCTTGAGAACACCAAGACTGGGCACTGCTACTTCGGTACGACGTGGGATCTCAAGAACGCGGCAGCGCAAAGTTTCCTGGACCTCGAGAGTGGCGTCCACCCTCACCGAGCGCTCTCAACGTGCTTCCAACTCTATGGCGCCGACGCGAGCGGGATCCGGTACCGCGTGCTCGAGCGAGTGGCGGCACCGTCGGCGCCAACCTCGTCGACGGCGACTTCTACTTCCCAATTCAGACGGCGCCGGTACGCCGGCAACAGCGACACCGTCGGCTTCGACGTCAAGAAGATGGAGCAGCTGCTGCAGCGGCGACTCCGGTTCCACACGAAGAAGCGGCTTCGCCGGCGCACACTGCAGCTCGTGCGGCGGCTCGTGGTGCTCCCGTACCTGCAGCACTACTGGCCACGCTGGACACAGCTCTCAGCAGATCAGCAAGCGGAAGAGCGGCACGCAGCGGCAGTGGATCTTCAACGCGTGTATCGCGGTCGAATCGCACAAAAGCGCTCACTCGCACTGCGCCAAGCACGAGCTGTCGCTCGACTGCAGCAATTTGCACGGATCTGCGTGGCAAAGTGTATTCGCGCCCGCTTGCAGCGCGCCAAACTAGAGGCCTCGTGCGCCAATGTGCTCCAGCGAGCTGCTCGCAACTTCCTGGCGCGCAGAAGGCAGGAGCGGCGGAGGCAAATGGTGAAGAAGTGGCTGCAGGCGCGCCGCATTCAAAGCTGCTACCGCGGGTATCGAGGTCGGCAGATCGCAGCGAGGAGAGCGGGACTTCGCGCGCAGAGCAGCGCAAGCGTGGCAATCCAGCGTGTCGCGCGTGGGTGGCTAGCAAGACGCGCGGTGGTACGTCGGCAGGAGTTGGCGACACGCACTCGCGCTGCTGTGACGATCCAGAAGCGCTGGCGCGGAGTGCAGGCACGTACAGCATTCGCACACAGGCGTCATGCAACGAGCGAGTTCCAGCGTCGGCACGTCGCGGCCACCAAGATCCAGAGCGTGTACTGGCGCTTCCTCGAGCGCAAGCTGCGGCGCGTGGCGTCCGAGTACGCGTTCCAGACGCAGCAGGCAACTGCGATCCGCGCGGCGTACAAGAACTACGTGGCCAAGAAATTCGGCTGGGCGGCGCTCACGCTCGCGCTCGAGTCCTCTATGGCTACGCGCATCCAGCGCTGCGTTTCGCGCTGGTTCTTCTTCAGTGTGCTGCGCAAGCGTGTGATATTCGAGCGCCGAGAGCGCGCTGCACGAACCATCCAGTGTGCTGCGCGAGGCCAACTCAGTCGTCGCCGCCTCCGTGTGCTTCGCCTGCTCCAGCGCCAGATAAGCGCCGCGAAGTGCATCCAACTGTCGTGGCGTTCGCGGTGCTTCCTGCAGCGACTCCGACGCGCACTTGCGCAGTGGCGGCGCGAGAAGAGCGCGCGCCAGATTCAAGCCAACTACCGTCGCCACCACGCCAGGCAGCTCTATCTGGTCGTTCGCACCCGTGCGCGCCGAGAAAAGGCAGCGATCATGCTGCAGTGTCTGTACCGGAGTCGGAACGCGCGACGTGAGTGGCGTCACCGCCTGGAGCTGCGCAGATTGGGGCCGTGCGGTGACTGCGGCGACCGGGCAGCGGAGGTGTACAGCTTTTCCTTTGAGCTGGAGCTCTGCTCCGAGTGCTGGGAGACGCGCTACCGACCACTCGCTGCTGCGAGCTCCTCGCCGCTCGAGACGCTCGATGTGCGCATGTTCCGCCAGCTCCAGAGCAGTATTGTGCGAGTCCAACGAGTGTACCGAGCACACCAGCGGCGCTTGGTGGTTCGGTTCGGTGTCTGTAGCTTCTGCGAGCGCAAGGCGATCCGCGAACACTGCGACGCCTGCAGTCGAACAACCGGAGGTGGCGGCTGCAAGCGCTTCTGCCATTCGTGCTCCGCCCTCTTCCACGCAAAGCGCAGGCTGGCGGAGACGGCACACACTCCGATTGCGATCGAAGCCTTCGAGCGCCGCGAGCGTGCCGCCGTGCTGCTCCAAGCGCACATCCGAAGGTTCGCGCACCGCCACACGCTCTCGCGTCTACGCCGCGCTGCCCAACATGCTGCCGCTGGACGCATCCAGCGTGCGTACGTGTCACGACAACAGCGGCGCGCCACGCGAGCCGTGTTCGCGGCTCGACAAAAGCGCCAGCAGGACGAGCTGCAGGCGATGACACGCATCCAGGCTTGCTATCGCGGTCACGCAGCGCGTCGGTTGCGCCTCAGGCTGCTGCGTGAGCGAGAGAGCGCCATCTGTATCCAACGCTTCGTGCGTGGCTGGAGGAGCCGACTCATCTCTCAGGAGCGAAGATTGCGCCGGGACGCCGCGATCACCATCCAGCGCCACTTCCGAGGCGCGCGAGGCAGACTCGTGGCGAACGTGAAGCGACAGGAGCTGCTGTGTGCGCGGCAGCGCCGAGCCGCTGTGTGCATTCAGAAGCGTGCGCGTGGCCGCCTCGCGAGGCAACTTCTGCTCGATCACAAGCGCGAAGTCGCCGCCTTGAAGCTCCAGTGCTCCTGGAGACGCTGGCTGGCGAGACGTGAGCTGGAGCGGAGGGTCCGCACGCGAGACGAGCGTCGGCAGCAGATCGAGGACGCGGCGCACAGAACGGAGGCGGCATTGCAAGCCGAGAGCGAGCGCGCTGCCGCGACGCGCATCCAGTCGACTGTCCGGCGGCGACTGGCGAAGGCAGAGCTGCAGACACGTCGCTTGGCTCGCGCGCGCCAGCACCGCGAGCAACGACGAGCGGCGGTCCTGGAGCTCGAGCGGGTGTGCGCCTCTCGCATCCAGCAGTTCGTGCGTGAAAAGTGGCTGACGGCGACAGCCATGCGCCGACTCGCAGTGCACTGCTGCGCGCGCCAGTTCCTCAGCCGACGCGCGCTGCGACTTCTTCGTTCGGAGAAGCAGGCAGCTCTCGCGATCCAGCGCGCGTTCCGGCGCTCGCGAGCCAAGCGGAAGCTGGAAGCGCTCGCCGCAGAAGCCGCGGAGCAGAGTCCCTGGATCGAGCTCTTCGACGAGACAAGTGGGTACGTCTACTACTACAACACTGTCACAGGCGAGTCGAGCTGGGAGAAGCCGCCCGAGCTTGAAGGTGACGACGCGTGGGCGCAAGCGCAAGAGCAGCAGCAGGACGGTGAGCCTGAGTGGCTCGAGTGCTGGGACGAGAACGTCGGAGCTTCGTACTTTTACAACACGAGAACCGGCGAAGCTACATGGACGACGCCCGACGGGGCGGAGACTGAGGTGCTGTACACGCCCGAGACCAGCAGCAACAACCAAGCGAGTGGTGGCCTCGAGGCGGACAGAATCTTCCGCACGCTCCCGCCCAAGGCCAAGATGTCCATGGTCCGAAGCCGCACACTCGAGCGGGACAACCAGACCTCCGACGCCATGTTTCGCACTACGCCGACAGCTTTCGCATCCTCACTTGCGCACCCGAACGAAAGGCCACTGGTCACTGGTGGCAGCAGCAGCGAGAGCGGCGTGGCAAATGACAACCAAGATTGGGGTGACGCACGCGAGGCGGATATGGAGGATCTGGACGTGTGGGTCGCCGACAACGGAGAGGTTGACACTGAGTATGACATCAACTACAAGATCTTCATGACGCAGCTAGAACGCGATGCTCAGCAGCAGCAGCAGCAAGAGCACGAGGAGGAGGACGCAGAGTCTGACGGCCAACGAGAGAGCAGGCTGCGACCTCCTCACCAGTCCAAGCAAGCATAAGCCATCGGTCGACTTGGGGCGGTACTGTCACGCTCGCAGCGCTGCTCAAGGCAGCGCTGGGTGTGCACTCGCATTCATAGTTTGGCGACTACCTTCAGAAAAGAGAGGAAGACGACGAGTAGTTGGCATTTGGCTGCCCGGGCTGGAGCGAGTACGCGGCTTGGCTCGCGATCATCGACGCGTGGCTGCGCTGCTGCATCTCGCGCTCCTTCGCCAGCTGCGCGCGCTGGCGAGCCGCCTCCATGTTGCGCGCCACCTCTTCCTCTTCGTCCTTCGCAAAGTTGAAGCCACATGAGACGCAGAACTTCGCCGCGTACTTGCACTCGACGCCGCACGCCTTGCAGCTCTTGATCGCTGGCAGCACGGACGAAGCCGAGTGCGCCGACGGGATCGGAGCCGGGAGCGCGACACCTGACGCCGACGGGTTGTATGGTGGCGGGATGGCCGAGACCGACGGCGTCGGAGTGTACACCGAAGTGGCTGGAGGCGGCGTAGCAGCAGAAGCAGTAGGAAGGGCGGCGGCGGCGGGCGCCTGGACCTTCGCTCCGCACTGCAAACAGAACTTCTGGGCTGGCTTGAGCGGGTGACTGCAGCTCGCGCACGCCAGTGCCTGAGGAGGAGCAGGCGCGGCGCTGGACGACGAGCCGAAAAACGACGAAGACGATGTGAGCGAGGACACGGAGCCCACCGACGCGAGCGACGAGCTCGAGGACGCGCTGGCCAGTACTGGTGCCGCAACGGCATGAGCCACCGGAGCCTGAACCTTGGTGCCGCACTGCAGGCAGAACTTCTGCGCGGGCTTGAGCGCGAAGTTGCAGTTCGAGCAAACATGATTGGTGGTGGATGTCGACAGGGTTGAGGCAGATCCCAAGCTGCTGCTGCTGCTCGCGAAAAGTGACGGCGCGGACATGCTCGGAGCGAACGAGGACACTGGCGGCGCGGCGACTGCTGACTGCTCGCGCTTGGTGCCGCACTGCAGACAGAACTTCTGCGACGGCTTGAGGTCCGCGTGGCACTTGACGCAGGAGTCGCCAGCAGCCACCGCCGCTGGGCGAGTAGCCACCACCGGCACTGCGGACTGCGTCGACAGCCGCAGCGCCTCGAGCCGCAGCTGCTCCGCCTGCTTGCGCGCCTCGAACGCCAGCCGCTCGTTCTCCTCCGCCTTCCGCCGGTTCGCCTCGCGGCGCTCCGCCTCCTCACGCAGCCGCCGCGCTTCCTCGCGCTGCTGCTGCTTGACGCGGCGCTGCTCCTCCTGCCTCTCGAGCTCGCGCTGCGCCGCCAGCGCCGCTTCGCGCAGCCGCTCAGCGGCCAGCTTGGCCTCTGCAGCCTGCTTCTCCGCGCTCTCGCGTCGCGCACGTGCCTGCTCCGCGAGCTGCAACTGCTCCAGGCGCTGGCGCTCGAGCTCCGCGTGCTTACGCGCCTCCTCGCGCTCGAGCAGTGCGCGCTGCTGGGTCTCGAACTCGGCGATGGCTGACTGCGCTGAGAGACGGAGTGCCTCCGCGCGCTCGCGCGCCTCACGGGCCACACGCTCAGCCTCTTCGCGCTGGCGCACAGCCTCTGCGCGCTCGTCCTGGATGCGGCGGCGCTCCTGCTCGCGCTCGGCGGCACGCGCCTGCTCCTCGCGCTCGGCCTGGGCTGCCAGCTGCTGGCGCTGCTGCGCCTCGTAGAGCGCGATGGCCTCCGCCGCTTCGTGGCGTGCCTCCTGCGCGCGGCGCTCCGCCTCCTCGCGCTGTCCGCGCGCCTCGAGCACGTGCGAGGAGGACGCGGCGACTGGCTGCGGAGGAGGAGCGGAGATTGGCGCGCCTATGTGAAGAGGAGAGCATGGCGTTAGCTGTCAGCGCAGGCGCGCACTCACACACTATGACATGTACAAGAGACGCACCGCACTCGGGGCAGAAGCGGCCTGTAAGATCAGCGGGCAGGTGCGTGCCGCAGTCGCCGCAGAAGCCCATGGGTCACGCGGTCCGTCGATCGATCGAGGAAGCTGTTGAGATGTGCTGTTGTTGTTGTCAACACGTCACAAATACTCGAGAGAAGTGAGAACGAGTCACACTTGGAGTTTGTAAGGAGGTGAAACAACAATTATTATATGCTGCTTTATTCGATACTAGCAGCTTTCATATCTAGACATATGTTTTTATTGAATGTCCTTACTGTATCTATTCAATTAAGTGCGATATCTACCTATCCAGTAGCATAATGGGGTTTCATAGTCTCAATGACGTTTTGTGTCACGTCATGTTCTTCTCAGCACAGCTAGCGAAACTCTCCAAGTCACATCCGCGATACAAACGCCACTTGCAGCCGTCCCGCCATCACTCGCTCGTTTGCTCGTTCCTTCTTGTCTGTGGCGTCAGACAAGAAGTCAGCGCATGGGTTCAATCACAATTAACGATCGACCCACTCTCATGTACGTGACCTCAAAAGAGAGGATGATGCTGGAAGATCGGAACGCGCGATTGTGCTTTCATGGGCTCCTCGACCACTTTGCCAGGACACCGCATGTGGCCGCCACCACAGGCAGCGAACAAACACTGGTAATGAGCGAAAGATGTATGGGAGCAGTAGCGTTTTCTTAAGTTACTGCGGCGACGTGTCCTGGCAGTGCTCTGCACACAGGTTTCCGTTGCGCTCATATGCTGGCTTCTGGCAGCCGTCCACGAGGCAGCGCTTGCCGCCGCCGTGCGCCCAGCACAGTCCGTGCGAGACCGCGATCTTGGCACACCCCGCATGCTTGCAGCGTGTACCGCCGCCATGGGACCAGCAGATGCCTCGCGACTTGGCACGTTTCGTGCAACCCTCCACCGTGCAGCGAGTGTACCCGCCATGCTTCCAGCAGAGCCCGCGGTTCTGCGCACGGCAGTTGCAGCCGTCTACCGAGCAGCGCTTGCCTCCCTGGCGACATCCATCACCGCAAACAAGCACATGAGCGACACTGCGAGGGACAGCCACCATGAACAGCGCTTCGTCCTATGCGTGAGCAACGTACCCCGTGGCGGATGCAGAGTCCTCGGTCGACAACGTACTTCTCGCACCCCTCGGTCTTGCAAATGCGCGCCTTGCGCTTCTTCTTAGGGCGCGGCGTCTGCGCGAATGGCTTGTCTTCCACCACAGCGCCCTCACTGTCATTGAAGCTTGTGGAGCTTCCGGCACTATCTCGGAACGCTGTCGGCTGTTTCTGCGAGCGTACTGGAGCCGCAGGTGGTGCTCCCATCATTGGATCTGTAGGGAAGTAGGTTGGAGCCGCTGGACGTGGCGCGCTCGCCTGCATGTACTGGCGAACAGCGCGTTTGTCGTCCGCCGCTGGGTTCAAAAGCGCCGCGATTCCGACCTGCGGCTGGTTCGGAGGAAAGTACGGTGGGTGATGATGGTGGGGGTCCTGTTGGTATTGATCCTGCTGGTGCGGATGCTGATGCAGGTGGTGGTAGTGGAGCTGCTCCGGATAAGCAGCCCCGAGCGGGAACTGGTGGTGGATCGGGAGCGCGTGGAGCACGCTCGGCAGCGACGGTAGCGGCTCTGTCTTGATGAGGAACGAGTGGACGCCGGGCAGCGAGGGGAGCGACGGCAGTGGCGACGGCGGCGGTGGCGGCGGTGGCAAGCGCTCCATGCGGTGCATCGACGCGAGCGAGCGCTTGCGGGTGATGAGGGCGTGCAGTTCGTTCTAGGAGTGTTGTTCGCTCGCTCGCTCGTCGCTCGTGTGTGTGTGAAGGGGGGAGATGGCGAAGTGAGACGGCGTCGACGACGACGACTGGCGCTCGACTGGAGAACGGCAGCCCAGGATTTGCTTGATGACCGTCATTGCGAATGAGAAAGAGAAAGGGCGCAGTGAATCTATAGTGCTAAAAACGAGGGATTCGGCTTCTTTTTTTGTGTTTTTGGATGCAGACTGAGTTCAGGATGTGTAAGCATGAGCAGGCAAATCGAGTGCGCGTGCCGATCCAGACCATGCATTCTATCAAAGCCTCCCGACTGCGAGGCGCGCGCATGCACGCACACATGCACACGTACGTGCACGGAGAGCGCGCCAGGACACACCAAGATCTCAAAGAGCCCGAATCGAAAATTTCACAAACATGTTCAGCTACTGAAAAAAATGCTACGCTCGAATTTTCGCATTTACTGAGGTTGCACATCCGCTCTAATTGAGCAACCACCATACGCGTTTGTTTCTTGTAGCGTTGCGCTTTGAGGTTGGTCCGATTTTCGGTAGTTTCAATGCACTTTGCAACCCAATCAAAGTCGAGACAACGCTCGCCAGGACGAATTGACGACAAACATTCCTCTCTCTCTCTCTCTCTCTCTCTCTCTCCTCACACACACACACACACACACGTTGTTAGCTGCTCGCAAGCAACAAGCAACTCTGATGCCCCACAGCACGTATGCATCCCAACTTCCCGACAGCAAGAGCCTCCCTGCCTGCCTCGCTGACCAAGCACGAGCTGGACACATCGTTCTCTGTATTCCTGGGCAAATACGGTCTGTAATCAACTTGTTAGCACAATCGATGCACGTCACAAGCCAGTCATCAGCTTCAGTACACAGGTACATAGTAGCCAGCAGCACTGCGAGAGCAACGCACAGGTGTGTGTGTGCGTGCCCAATAATGTGCTCTCTTACCAAGGCGACAGCAACTCGCACTGGACCAGCGTCACTGTAAACGTACGCTGCCGTCACCACATACGCATCTTCATGCACTTTCAGCACCAGCGTCCACTGGGAGGGAGTGATAAAGCGTCTAAGTAGCGAGTGCAGGGAAATCCGACCAGGGAGAGAAAACGGCGCGTTGTGTACGTCCGGGTACTCACACTGTATGCACACAGGATAGGCCATGCGTGTAGGGGCAGATCTCGGCGCGATGCAGGGAGTGGAAGGTGGGTACTGCTTTGCTGGGTTTGTTCGCTGGTGAACCCCTTGACTGCACTTGTCTGCATGGAGTGATTTGCGCCACAGCTTTCATTCATGACAGCGGTTCAAGGTTTGCTTGAGCACGACTATAGTGGCAGCCAGTTATGACACTGATTAACGAGTCAATACCTCCACGTGTGATGGGAGCTCTTTCTCGCTGCTAACTTGTCTACAGCTTGGCAGGTCGATTTACTGCTGCGCGCTCGAGCAAGTTGGTATGTGCACCTGGGTCTTCACTTGATCGTGCTCGAGTGCTAGGCCGTGGTGGTGACGAGATCAAACAATGAGAAGAACGCTCATCGCTCGCTCGCGTACACACGATGTGCCGCTCGAGTCTTTTTGTCATTCACTATCCGCCATTGTGGTTGGCCCGACTGATCCTAGCCCGCACAAACAGAAAATGCAGTCAATTCACCGAAAAAGTGTTGGTGATCTCCGTTCCAATTTGCCTTGCTTTCTGTCACGATGTGTTCCACCACATCACAGTAAGGAGCCTCTCTTTGTATGTCTCGCGAGGAGCCGACGAGCTTTCGCATGACGCGCCGTCGAGCGGAACTGCATATTATTTGGAGAAGAGAACGTTACAGTCTCGTGGTGGTCAAGTGGTGCTTTGATACCGGTCGAATCCGAAGGGAAGGAATACAGGTGACATGACTTGTTTGCAAGTCTGTGCCGAGATTCCCGATCGCTAGTTTGTATCGCTATCTTCTCTGCGGGTGTGAGAAATCAACGTCCGAGGCATGCACAGCGAGGTTCCAGGTAGTCTGATCAAAAACGGGGTCGGTGAGTATGTATGTGATGTCTAGGTTCAGTCGCGAGTGATGATCTACAATTCTCTGCGCGTCAATCTAGGCCTGCCGCTTGCCTACCTATCACGCCACGAGATATGAGTTCTGGACTCGCCTCGCGTTCTTGCGATCTCCGAAACTTTCGATAAGTGAGAGCCTCAGTCGAGAAAGACGACAAGGAAATGCTAGCCCCGATGTTGCAGATGTTGCGTGAGTCTTCGTGACGCCAAAGCAGCTGTCGGGGACGCGCCAGCTCCTTCGACTACACTCAGCGCACTCAAGTACTTGAGGCATCGAAAGCGCACTACAGGCACGCTGGACGTCACAAGCACGCCGCAAACCAGCCAACCAGTGCTTGGTGCAGAGTGGTTCGCTGCTCAGCGTTAATGCTTGCTCACCTCGCATAGACCTGTTCGTCATGTCGCTTCACTCCCTACCGATCGATCGTGTGAGAGTGCGGCCGTCTGAGCCACCAACACAGAAGCAACCAACCGGCTGGCTGACCAGCCTGCTTTTGCTAGTCTGTTCATCTGAACAGCGCAGCCCAGGCTTCACCACTTCAAGTGTGTCGTCACACGTGAGGGGGAGTGTCAGCGATAGTGAAAAAAGCAAGTCGAGGATGGGCTTCACACGCTCAGATCTCCTCGTACTGTACACGATCTCCTTCCTGCTCACTAACTCAGTTGTGCCACTGCGAACTTGGGTGGCTGTGAGCGGCGCCAGTGAACACCTTCGTTAGAGACCGACGAACGGAGCTGCCCGGCTGCCAACACGCGTGCTGCAACGCTTCGGTGCTTGCAGGCGGGCGGGCGGCGAGCGAGCAAGGGGTAGAGTTGGCCGTGCAAAGTGGCAGTAGAGTGGCCGACGTGAACCTTTCAGCACTTTCGCCAAGGGAGTCGCACAGCTACTAGGACGAAGTCAGTTGAGAGCAGGTGAAGTGCCAAACCCGGCGAGCGCAATGGACGACCCCGACGAGGCGATGACTGCGTCGCCGTCGATACTACCATCGCCGCAGCCGACGAGAGCAGCAGCTGTGACAGCAGCAACGCTCAAACACGCGCTGCCGTTCATTCTCAACACTCTCAGCGCACCGTCGCCGCCAACACTCGCACTCCCACGAAGACTGGACGCCGACCAGCCTCTCGATGACC